>APFE031330378.1:18943-93295 GCA_000404065.3 Pinus taeda | reverse complement strand
TGCTGCAAGAGGATAAGATAATGTTTATAGTCCAAATATTATTAAGAGCTAATAATATTCGACTGTTCTATTTTTGAACTGGCAGTCTAAAAATAGACTCCGCTCATATGTCTAAAAATAGAGGTCCATCTATTTTTACCAACATGACCAATATCCCATAAATAGCATCCTGCAACTCATAGACCATGATCCATATGTCTAAAAATAGACATAGTCTAAAAATAGACATTGCACCAAAAATAGCCCATGGGACCACTTAGTGAAGGCGACTTCTTTTCACTAAGCTCCATCATCTTGTTGCATTTTCAACAATTAAATCTCTCCAAAATGTCTACTACATACTTTTCTTGAGAAATAAAAATTCAATTTTTTGTTTGCTTTAATTTTATGCCCAAAAAATACCTTAACAACCCCAAGTCAATCATTTCAAATTCACTCTCCATGACTTGTTTGAAATCAACGATGAGGAAATCATCATTGCCTATAAAAATCAACTCATCTACATATAATATGATAGTGAGAATCTTACCATCTCTCTCTTTGATGTAGAGAGTTGGCTCATCATCACATTTGTCGAAACCATTGTCCAACAAGTAAGCATCTATCTTGCTATAGCATGCACGTAGTGCTTGCTTAAGCCCATAAAGAGATTTCCTCAAGCAATATACCTTGTCTTCTTGGCCTTCTACCTCATAACCAAGAGGTTGTGCAAGATACACTTCCTCTTTCAGCACTACATTTAAGAACGTTGATTTTATGTCCATTTGATACACTTTCCAAATATGTTGTGCATCAATCGCCACAACTTTACACACTATCTCCATCCTCGTGACTGGCATGAACGTCTCCACATAATCTCTTCCATGCTGCTACTTGTATCCTTTGAAAACTAGCCTTGTTTTCTGCCTTTCAATCTTATAGTTGAAATTTCTCTTGGTCTTATAAACCCACTTCACTCCAATGACTTGTTTTCCTTGCGACAAGTCCACTAACTCCCATGTGTCATTCTTTTCTATTTCTTCGATTTCTTCCTCCATTGTTGCAACCCATTTTTCTTATTTGACTACATCTTCAATATGGATTGGGTCACCTACATGACAAAATAATGAAAATAAGGAATTTAGACCAGTGCTTCTATCAATTTCATCTTGCTCATAAATTTCATTTACATTTCTGAATTTTGGTCTTCTTGTGCTTGCTGAAGATGGGCTTGCCATGTCACTTAGCATTGTGCTTTGCAGCATGATTGGAGAAACACTTTCTTGACTATGTGAAATTGTCCCATTATCTATTAGTGGTGTTCCTTGTTGCTCTCTTTGTTGCACTTGAACAGGAGTAGAGGGAGTCACTATTGAGGAATTACTTGTTGCTGTCAATTCCTCTTTGTCCTCATATGGTATACTTGTTTTGACATTCACTGTATTCTCTAAACTTCCATCCCATGCTTCCTCTTCTATGAACTGCACATCTCTGATGATTATGAACTTCTTGGTTAATGTATTGTAAAGTTTGTATCCCTTGGATTCATCATTGTATCCAACAAATATACATTTCTCCCCCTCGTTGTCCAACTTCTTCCTCAACTCATCCTAGACATGTGCATATGCCACACATCTAAAGACTCTCATGTGAGTGACACTATGCTTTCTTCCACTCGATGCCTCTTCAGGAAACACATTCTGGATGCTTTTGGTTATACATATATTCAAGATATATGTTGTACATGCGACAACTTCAGCCCAATAATCATTTGGCAAATGCTTTTCCTTCAACACACTCCTTTCCATTTCCATAATGGTCCTATTCTTCCTTTCCACCACACCATTTTGATGAGGCGTATATCTTATTGTAAATTTCTTTTGAATTCCATGCTCCTTGCAAAATCGAAGGAAGTCATTTGAGATGTATTCACTGCCTCTGTGAGTCTTGAGGACTTTGATGTAGTGTCCACTTTTCTTCTCAACAAGAGCTTTGTATTGGTGAAAGTGCTCAAACACTTCACTTTTTTGTTTTACGAGATAAACCCATATCTTCCTTGTGTAATGGCTCCCGCTAATTGATGGTGTTTTCATTGGTCCACATAAATTTGAGTGGACAATCTCCAAAGGTGCCTTTTCCCTTATTGACTTTCCTGCTGGAAATGTCTCTCTATGTTTCTTGCCCAAGATCCATCCTTCACATAGGTTGTCCAATTTTTCTATGAGTGGCAATCCCTTCACCATGCCTTTCCTATGCAACAAATTCAAACCTCCAAATTTGAGATGACCAAATCTCAAATGCCATAACCAATTTTCATCTTTGAACTCTACTTGATAGTTCACTTGTGTGACAACTATCTCTTTTCTTCCATCCTCTTGTCAGTTCATTGATAATTGTGCTTGTGCACCTTCTTCCTTCAAATTTGATCTAATTTTTAAGGGAAACATTCTATTGTTTTTCATATGAACTTTTGCAATCAATTGTCTTCTTAGACGAATATCCAAAATTGTGCACACATCATTTTGAAGAAGACATTGTAGCTCTTTTGCATGAGTTGTCCAATGCTTATGAGGTTATGCTTCAGGCTGGGGACAAAGTAAACATCTGAGATGTACTTCTTCTCCCCCTTCATTGTTAGGTTATTAACTCTTCCTTTTCCCATGATAGAGACTTTTCTATTAGTCCCTAATGTCACCTCATATTTCACACTTTCATCTAGATTGGAAAACATTTCTATGTTCCCTGACATGTGGTTGCTGCATGATGCCAGGGTTACCCCAGCTTACACCCACAGTGTGCATGTACAATGCATACACACATCAGTCCCAGGTTTTTAACTCTCTAAGGAGTTAAAACTTCAACCATCAATGGTTAAGGCCCCTTAATGACTCAACGGAACCATTCATTACAATAGCATAGTCTTCCATTTTCTTCTATCGAAACTCAATCACCCCTCAAGCCACTCACTTAAGACTTTATTAAATCCTTTCTTTCAAATCCTTCCTATTGGGACTTATTAACCCTTCTATCGGGACCCGTTCACCCCATAAACCTTAGTTTAAGCTTCTGTTAACCACATATATATAGCCTTCCCCTTTAACCCATTGGTTACACATGTATTTAACCCACAAAACCTTTCATCGGTGCTATTTTCCTTATAAAACCACTTACAAAGGAAAACATATGAAAACACAACTTTTTCCACCTCGGTATGGCCTCTGCACAGATACCGAGGTTTCCTTTATCGCAATTGGGGGTCGCTCCTTCACAGGCATACCACATATATATATCATCACCCCTTCCCCTCTAATATGCGACTATGAGAACACATTATCAGTGCTTTTACATTAAAAATGAGACCAACACATAATATTGGAAATATATGGAAACACATGAATATAAAGGAAAAGCCCACTCCGCACAATAGTCGGATCTCAAATATTATATATCTGCCACTACAATCCCGTCGGGTCTACTCTCCTTTGTGATATTCCTCCAACCTCTGCACTTTCTAATCTCTGATCACCGATTGGAACTTTATCGCTATCAACGTATCGACATACCCACTATCCTTCACTCTGATCTCTGTGATTAGCGATCAACAACTAGATCGCGATTGTTGATCCAGACTTTGATCCAATGGCCCTCATTCAATCACAAATTTGCTATCACAACATCCCTTCGGCCCGTTCTGATGTCGTTACAATGGTTTCACCAATGCGATTTAATCCTGGTAATTGATCTTAAAGATCCAATGGCTAGTGTGCAACCAGACTTCACTTCTCCGCTACTCTGTTTACTTATGTTTTACGCCATTTTCAGTGTTTCCTCTATGATTCGGGTTTCTTCAAAAGATTCTAGGCTTCTACTATTTCGTTGCACACTCTTCTTGAGCTTCTCTTTTGTGAATTCTTACATCGCTTTCTCTTCAGAGCTTCACTATGATCATTCAAGTG
The DNA here is from genome assembly GCA_000404065.3 of Pinus taeda. Lineage (NCBI taxonomy): Eukaryota > Viridiplantae > Streptophyta > Pinopsida > Pinales > Pinaceae > Pinus > Pinus taeda. The sequence goes on along the minus strand of APFE031330378.1, from coordinate 89,360 downwards.
GATTCAATGATCGCTTACGATTCCTCCGAATCGTTCTTCGCCTCTGCGCATCATTTAGAATTTTGCCTACAACCCCGTTAGAAAACCTACGAATTCACATGTAATTCATCCATAAAATACTCATTAATACATATTCCACACATATATACAGTCCCAAATAACTCTCTTTATATATAAATATGAACAACTATTACATGTAGAGACTCTCTGTCTCTCATAGGTTTGATCTTCAATATCTATGGCCTCTTCCTTCTACTCTGCCCGTAGGCTTACATTTATCCCAGAATGGTTCCGTTGAACTAATTCTGGTTCCAATCCTAAATGTACTGAACTGACTCCTAAATCCTCTATGTCCACTTCTAACTTCATTTAATTCCTAAGAACTCTCTCTAGTCCCTCGTATCATGAACTACTTTAAGAGTTATATTTGGCTTCCAACTCCTTTGTCATTATTGGCCACTCATTTTCTCCTTAATTCGAGAGTACTTACAAGATATCTCACATTATCTAATTAATTCCTATTCTATGCACTCAAAAGCCTAAATATTACATTAATTCATCACTTAGGAATCTAACTTCCTTAAAATACACGACTCCCCTATGTCTACTAAAATATAATGATTTTCTCTTGGGTTGAATGTTCATGCATCACTACACCCTAAATCTAGATACCATATATCGCTTTGTTTTTCTTGTGCTACATTCAAAGCTAAAAACATGCTATCATGGTTCTAACTTTCTTTTGTGAAATTTACACTTGGTTTGTTACTAATGTCATATTGCTTCTTTCTACATTCATTTGCATAATGACCATACTTCTTACAGTAATGACATTGAACTTGAGATTTATCATACCTCTGACCTTGTTCTCAATTTTGGCTTGGGCCTTGACTTGGATTTTGATTGTTGCCCCTTCCACTTGAGCTTGAAACGATGCTTCTTCAACCTCTGTGTGTGCTTCTTCCTCTTCCTCTAGCATATGATCTTCCTCTACCTCGACCTTGGCTGAAACATGTGCCTTGAAGGCATGCTCCAATGAGGAGCTTGTTTCTCTATTCAGTCTATGTTCATGAGAAATTAGTGATGCATGAAGCTCATCCATTGAGAACTGTGAGAGATCCTTTGTCTCTTATATGGCCACAACTATGGCATCAAACCTTGCTGGAAAACTTCTCAGAACTTTCTCAACTATTCTTCTTTCTTCAAGTGTCTCTCCATGAGACCTGGTTTGAGTAACCAACCCAATTATATGTGTAAAAAATGAGTCCACATTCTCAGACTCTTTCTACAAAGTGTTTCAAATTCTCTTCTCAACATTTGCAACTTTGTTGTCTTGCCTTTTTCCATGCCTTGGTAGGCTGTCTGGAGGGTGTCCCATGCTTGCTTGGACTTCGTTGCTACTGCAACCCTGTTTAAGCCCCGAAAATCGGTTCAACAACAAGGGGGATACCTGCCCGGTCAGAACCTTGGTTGGCAGCTCCTTTTCCGTTTGGTATAGCGGGTCCGACTGGGGATAATGGGACTAGTTTCCCAATTTGTGTGTGTGTAAGATTGATTGATGTTTGTGGCTTTAAAAGATTCTAAATGAGATAATCTACTTCTAATTTTAATCTAATGATATGCAATTGTATTCTAAAAAAGCAACAACATCTAATATCTATACTAACCCAGGGTAAGATTTCTCTGTTATGTGATCTAAAATGATTTCAAATAACAATTGGTAATAAAGATCATTCAATTTTTATAAGAAAAGAATTCAATATAGATGAACTACTTCGCATAAAAAGTTAGACGAAACAGTTGTGAGAAGCATATCGCATAGTAAGTTGTTCACATATCAAGCACAAATAAATAGCTATCACCGTACAAAAGTGCCAAATGATAACTCAGGCATTCAAGCATTAACATATAAACAACTAAGCTTAAAGATCACTCTAACACAGGAGATAGAAACAATTAAGACATAGAAGTACCATCTATAACTAGTTCTACTCATGAGCTTCAAGTGATAACGATTTATCTCTTCTCAATCGGACATCAGCTAAGAGTACAGAAGTGCAACATTAGTAGCAGATATCAGATGCAAAAATCAATAAACCCTATTCCATTCATTCACCAAAACCTCCTCGGAGGGTGCAAAAGTGCATGTTCTGAGGACAAGTTTTTGATAAATTTCTGGACCCTTCTCTAAATGCATGAGAAGGGTTTAAATACTACTAACTATGTTTAAAAATAACTTATTTACAAAAATTTAGGGTTTAAAGCTATTTCTAAAATTAAATCTAAAACTAACTATTTCTGTATTTTCTCCTTAATATCGCAAGCATTCAGCATTTGCTTGATATGAGTCAATTGGCTGACTTCAGCCTTTAAATGTGCTGCAAAACGGAATCAGCAAGAGTTGGCACCATCTTTTAGGTACTGGGCTTACAGTAGACTGAGCAATTAGAGGCTTCCCATTTCGAGAAGTTTTACCCAACGATGTTCTTAATTCGGGCTTCCTTAATGCGATTTTCGCCTCTTGCGTGTTTTCTTGTAGCGGATGTAAAGTTGAAATTTTGTGAAAACAATGATTCTGAGAGCTCTTGACCTTCAGCCCTAAACTTCTTTCTTGTCTTGATGTCAGCGTTGTCTAATATTCCTTTAACCATTTCTGCGCAGGGGAGAATTTTGGGCCTTGCCGCTCTCCAGTGCAAGGATGAATAAGCTAACTCCGCAACTGATTCTTTAGATGACCTTGATGAGCCTGTAGCAACCATAAATCCCATTACTTTAGGATTTATTTCCTCAAATAGATTATGTATGCCTTCCCAGGTGAAAATACCCGTGTTTCTGTTGCATGTTGTGTCTTTCTGCAAGGGTGCCTTTTTCTCTATCTTTAGATATCAGAGCCTCGCCTATTTTCACCGTAGTTTCCTGTACGATGCTTTGTATAACCTTTTGTCCTTCATTCCTACAGTTTACAAGTGAGGTGAGAGTAATGACAATAAATAACGATGGGAATGCTTTGACTGCTGAAGATAAACTCAAAACTAGATTTCATTAACAACTGGCAACTACTTCATTAATGAGAATTTAAAGCACATAACCAGTCTCATTTAATGGAAAGACTTTGCCTTGAATAATGAACTAGAAAAATTTGTGATGAGACGATGCATCGCATAATCGCAATATCATAATATCGCACGATCGCATGATCTCATGATCGCTCTTTCATTCTTTCGTAAGATCGCTTTTCTGCTTTATCGTGATATCGCAATATCACATGGTCGCATTATCGTAAACTCGTAAGTATGCACATTTCGCATTTAATGTATTTCTTGCGAGGTGCGATTTTGCGATATGCGATATCACATATTGGCGTTTTCTGCGGTTTTTCAGCATAAGTGCATTTTAGAGCATGCAATGTGATATATATGTTTTTAATATGTGATCTCGCATTGCAATCTCGCATTCTTAGAGTTTTGGCTTGTATGGAGGCATCCTGTTATCTTTTCTACGATACAATATCCTTTAAGGAGTGATTTCGTCTTCCCTCATCACAAAACTTAAGCTTTTTTAGATATTTTCAAAGGTATTTTCTTAAGTTTACGATGGTAAGTTTTATTGAATAGGAAATACAATCACTAATTGATTTTTTTGAATTTTAGCTAAGGGTCCCCATTTATTTAGTATTAGTCACAACACTAAATAAAAAGGGGGTTTGTTGGTGGCCACAACAATTGGCGATTCACTTGGAAGAACGAGTTACCTTTCTCGTTCTTTTGAATTTTCTATACTTCCAAAACAGAAAATTTTCCAAAAAATTAAACTTTATTATTGAAAGATAAAGTACATTATGTTCTAACCTGTCAATGATATTTTGTTTCAACTATTTTCAACTCTGATTATTTACTTCCTCAAGCTAGTCCTTGTATTTACATCAGTCATTACTTTGTTTTATGGAGATAAAACAAAGACTTCTCTGTAAATCAGTTTTAAATATGCTCATTTTTCATAGGTAGAGCCTCTGCTGCCAGCAGGCGTTCATAGCCTCGACAGGGTTACCTGTTACCTAGTAATGATTCTTTATCCTACTTAAAGAAACCTACAACTCTCAAAGAACAATCCACATCCACACTTATTGCTTTAATTTTATTTTACTCTTAAAGAACAATGTCTTGGTTTGATAGCCAATTTATGACATAGTCATTCACTTGATTTATAACTTTGCTGAACAAGTTGGCTCGTGATGAGACCCCTTGTCTTTTGATTGCAACAATCTTGAGTCATTGGCCTGTTGTGGTATACGGTATTGGCAAAGTCAGCAAGTTATAATATCTGTGATTATGATAAGCTGGCTCGTGATGAGACCTCTCACTCTTTAAGATGAAGTGTATCCTTGGATTGTTCCTCTGAAAGTTGTTATTTCCTTAGTAGGGAGGAAGTCATTGTTTCCTTAAGATAGCTCTGGACGACAATAGTAGAGTTTTTGGAAGGAGCTGTTCTACAGAGAATCTTTATTTTGTTATTGATACCTTTCATTACACTGATATAAAACAATTTATCACTAAAGGTTATTTTCATCGAATTTTATGAAGTTGAAACTAGTATCATATCTAGGCTAGAGTTTTTAACTGTATCTTCCAATAATAAATATCAAGTTTCCGAGAGATTCGCTATTTATACAAGCGAAAGATCAAAATCTGAAAGAGAATTGGTATCTTTTTGGTAAATTCCTAATGTAACCATTCACAACTGGTTTTATTAAAATAAAAATCTAATCTACAAAATAAAAGAGTAATCTTCTAGGGAAAATATTTTTTTAGGATTTGACCATTAACAGGTAAAGAATCCCTTTTACCTGCTAAATCCTGCAGCATAAAAGTGGACGGACATATGACTTCTACAATCTGAAAAGGACCAAGCCACATTCGTTGAAATTTTGTATGTTTTTCTTTTTCCTCGCTGGCCTTGTCCCATTTTAAAACTAGATCTCCCATATGAAAATCTTTTCTGGTCATCATGTTTGAATCAAAAGAGGATTTCACTAATGCTTGATGATGAGCGTGAGTTATTTTGGCCCGTTCTCGCTTTTATTCTAACTTAATTATTTCCATTTGCCTTAGTTGTAAGGAGGAAGTTGGAACTTCATCAATATATTGAACTAAAGACAGAGAGGGAATTGCTAAATGAGTCGGAAGAACCACCTCTTTTCCATAAACTAAATTGAATGGAGAAGTGTTGATGGAGGCTTTCTTCGTTATTAGATCTTCCCATAAAGCATATATTAAATATTTATGCCAATTTTTATGATTTTGGTCAAATGTTCGTTTGATGATCCTAATTATGTTTTTATTGGTAGATTCAGCGAACCCGTTCCCTTGTGGATAATAATTGGTGGAATATTTAAGTTTAAAACCTCTTTTAAGTGCAAATTCAGTCATTTCATTTCCAGAAAAGTATGATGCATTATCAAACATTAAAGCGAAAGGCAATCCAAACCTGGTGATTATGAATTGATCTATAAATTCAATAATATGTTCAACATTAGCGGTCTTGAGTGGAACTGCTTCTACCCATTTAGTAAAGTAATCTGTTGCTGTAAGGATGTATCTATGTTGCTTAGAAGAGTGAGGAACGATCTCACCTATTATGTCCAATCCCCACTGATCAAAAGGTTGCTCAATGTTGACTGGCTATAATAGCAAGGACAGTTTCTTCTGTCTCCCAGTGGCAGTTTGGCAGACTTGACATTTCCTCACGTAATTGTGCGAGTCTTTAAATAATGTGGGCCAGTATAGCCTGCGCGTAGGATTTTATGTGTAGTAGCATCTTCAGCATAGTGTCCGCCTGCTGGCCCGTCATGGAGTTCCTGCAAAACATTTTTAGCTTCAGATTCTTCAAGACATCTAAGTACAACAAAATCATAATTTATGCTAAAAAGAACATTATTCAGGAGTTGAAATTGTTTGGATTTCAACCTTAGAGCTCTTTTCTTAGTATAATCGAGGTGTGAGGGAGCATACCCATTCTTCAGATAATAAATGATATCGGCATATAATGACTCAGTATCGTTTAGGCTTACCTCGTACACTTGTATGTCTGCAGATGGAATTCGGATATCAGCGATGCTTCGGCCAACATTTTGCAAAAGCCTTGACCTTTTACAATGCTTGTTGGTTTGATTTCTACATCATATTCCTGTAAGGCAGTAATCCAATTGGCTCTTTTCTCAACCACATCTTTTTGCACTAAAAGATTTCTTATCGCTGGAAATGATACAATGATTTTTGTGCGGGTTTTGAATAAAAAGGGTCTGAAATATTTGATTGCTTTGAAAACAACGTAAGCCTGTTTCTCCACATCTGAATAATTTAATTTTTCTCCCTGTAAATTTGAACTAAAGAAAGCAACCGGAGCTTCTGCCTTCTCTTGATTTGCCTGAGTAAGTATCGATGCGTATGATCTATCAGATGAAAATGTATATAAAACAAAAGGCTCTGAAAAATTTGGAATCGCTACAGATGGAGCATTGATAATTGCTTGTTTGATTAGATTGAATGCCTCATATTCGTCTTGGCCCTACTTGAAGTTTGAGTTCTTTTTTATCATTGTTTGTAAAGGAGATACAATCCTTGAAAAGTCTGGAACAAATCCCTTTACAAAGTTGATCTTACCAAGGAAAGATTGGATAGCTTTTTTGTTTTGAGGTAGGGAAATTTTGGAAATCTCTTTGATTCTATCAGGGTCAATGTGAATTCCAGTTTTTGACACTATGAATCCTAGAAGTTTTCCTTCACTTAATCCGAAAATGGACTTTTTAGGGTTGAGTGAAATTCCATACCTGAGGCAACATTAGAAGATTTGTTTTAAATCTCTGAGATGGTTGCTTCGTGTCTTGGAATAGACAGTTATATCATCCAAATATATTACCACAGACTTATTAACTAAACATCTGAATGCAATGTCCATCGCTCTATGAAATGTGGCACCAACATTAATCAGACCAAAAGGCATTTTTTTATATGCATAGGTACCCCATTTGGTTCTGAATGTGGTTTTTAATTGATCGTCAGGATGTACCAACACTTGATTGTATCCTGAAAATCCATCTAAAAAGGAGATTAATTCTGACCTAGCGACTACCTACAAGATTTGTTCCATAGGAGGCAAAGGAAAATTATCCTTTTGGCAGGCTTTATTAAGGTTTCGAAAGTCAATATAGATTCTAATATCTCCATTTTTCTTTCTAACAGGGACCATGTTGGAGACCCATTTGGAATGTCGAATGGGAAAAATTATTTTGGCTTTCAATAACTTGTTGAGTTCGGATTTAATCTGATTTTCTAAATTGGGATGGATTTTTCTGAACTTCTGTTGGACTTGTTTTGCATTTTCCATCATCGGAATAGTATGCTGGATGATAGAAGTGTCGTATGTTTTAAGTTCATCATAGTTCCAAGAAAAAACATTTATGTATTGTCTCAAGAGACGGATATATGCTAATTTTTCTTCAGGAGTTAGGCCAAGGCCTAGATTGATGTTTTGGGGTTTGGTATTAGTTCCTAGGTTTACTAATTCGTAATTCAAAGTTGAACTTTGGAGTTTTGAATTAGTAGATCTTTTAAACTGATCTTTCAAATCATAAAGGTCTTCTAATTTGACTACCGACTTAGGTATGGCATTGTTAGTGCTATCTTGTTGCAATTGTTGGTCATGTTGTTCTTCATCAATTATTTGATTAGTATAAGATCCTTCGGATGTGAGAAAACTCACGATATCAGGATCGTCGTTGAATATTCTCCAATTTGTGATGTTATCAGGAATAGAAGGTCTAAAGATTAATTCTATTGAAAATATATCAGGACTAAAATCTTCTGAAGGGATAAGTTTAGAAGCTACGTTATTCAAAAGGTCTGCACTTGCATTTTGGAGTCTGGGAATTGATGAAATATTAAATGCTATAAAGTGCTCAGTCAGATTTTGAACTAATGATTGATAATGTTTTAAATGACCTGATAAGCAATGTATAGTATTACGTACTTGTCTGACTACAATTTCAGAGTCTCCGAAAACTTGAAGGTATTTGACATTTAATCCGATTGCTTTGTACAACCCTTGGACTAAAGCTTCATACTCACCTGTATTGTTGGTGCAATCAAATTTGAGTCTGCAAGTTAACATACTTTTATCTCCTTCTGGACTAACTAGCAGACATCCTGCTCCTACTCCTTCGTTAGATTTAGAACCATCAAAAAATAATTTCCAAAATGAAGATTTATTTACAGGACTATCTAAAAAATTGATACATTTATAACTATCTGTTTGGGAAAAGTTCTCGACTTGGGACAAAACATAATGTTCTAAATAAGGTGACGTATGAGCATTAAAATTCCCTAAGAAAGAATCTACTGAGTAATTGCCAATAATACTGTTGTTATATACTACTGGTTCATTTTCTCCCTCGAGTTCTGTTACTATGTACTTCTGATGTCGTTCTCGTTCAACTTTTATTTGATTTGGTTTACCATTGTAGGGAAGCCACATGTGCGACCAATCAGTTGCGAAGTATCCATGAAGTTTTTCTGACCAATCCCTGTTAAGAATTAAGCCATAAAATTCTAGAATATCAGCAACCAAAATATTTGTAACTTGACATACCTTTGGGTTGGATGAAAGCCTTATGGTAACCTGATTCAATTCGCCAATTACCTCGAATTATGATCGGTCTAGCTGGACTATGCACACAATAGACTTCTGTGGTTGAATGTTCAATTTTGTACATGTTGACTTCGGTAAAATATTCGATGAAGCTCCAGAATCCACTAAACAATTATGCACATTTTTATTAAAAATTTCATAAGTAAGAAGAAAGGGGGGAGTATGAGATCTCGATCTACCTCCAATTAATACGATGTCATTTGGATCAACCTTGTTAATCGCATTAGTCAGAGGTCTACCCATGTCATGGGAAGCTTGAGAAATTACAGCGGCAGGCAAAGGTGCAACTAGCACAGCATGTAATTCTTTCAAAGCTATCTTTTGTTGGTGTTTTAACTTGCTCAATTCGTAAAGAGTCATATTGGCCCGAGTCTTCTTCATATCTTCTATAATATTGTACTCCATTTCATTAGAAACGATTAGATTTTTAGATGGAGTAGACGCATCTGTTTGGACTGGGCTGGTTTGAGTCACTTTAGATGTTGTCTTCTTGGGTGCGACTTTATCCTTCGTTGCCGAGCTTGCGCTCTTTGGCTTAGGGGTAGCTTGGGGGGGATCAAGCTGATTTTTGCTTCGTGTACTAACCGAGAATACTTCTTGATCCTCTTCTTGTGGGAGGATGAAATTCCACATTCCTTGTAGCTCTACAACTTCTTCTTCATCAGTTTGCTCTTCAGTAGCAATTTCCTCTTCTTCCTTAGATTCAACGTTTGTAATAGCATTTGGGGGCTTTGAATCAGTCGAGGGATTCCTTTTAAAAGCTATATAGGGCTTCTTTGAAGAAGTTTCTGCCACTTGTTTCTTGATGTCGACCATCTCGTTAGACATGGTCTTCGAAACTTTTTGCAATCCTTCTAAATCGAAAGGATATTTCGATTGCTTTTTCTTGGGATCTTCTTTGAATGTTACCTTCTTAGACTTTCGTTCTTCGATCACAGTCATCTTTTCAAGGGCTATAATCCGTTTCTCTACAACTATTGCTTCTTTCATGTTTTCAGCCAAAATTGTCTTATTAGCCCTATCCATGAAGATTGCTATATTTGATGGTAATGCAGTAATGTACCATTCACTTCTTACTTCTTTGTTGGGCTTGGAAGCGGTAGGAATTTTGTTTAATAGTTTATTGAAATGAGAATTGAAGTCTTTGATGGGTTCTTTTGATTGGGCTCTGAGGTTTGACAGGTCACTAATCAATGTTGATGTAGACCTATCATCACCAAACATAATGAGGAATTTCTCCTCGAAGATATCCCAATTAGTAATAGATCCATATGGTAATGAAAAATACCATGATCCGACTATTCCTTGGAGGGTATACGGGTAAAGTCGAACGACAGCATCTTCGTTGGTAACTCCATTAAGATTTATGGATAGCATAAAGTTATTTATATGCTCTTCCGCTAGGATGCCTTCTTCAGGATTGAATTTAGGTAGCCATTTTTCAGGATGGGCTGGCAGCTGACTCAAGGGCGCAGGCATTAAGACTGCCCCTCGATTGTTCCATGGAGATTGAGCCATTGCTGATTTACTAATGTAAGGAAGTGGAGAAGATGATCCCTGAGGTCGAGAAGATGAGGATATAATAACTCCGGATGATTGAGAAGGGGATGTAGAAGTACCAGAAGGTTGGTGAAAAATGATCTAGAGTGGCGGAGTGGATGGTTGACTTCGCGGTGAGGAAGTTGGGATGGATGATGATGGTGAAAGAGTCTTGCTATCAGACCCTTTAGGTGATTTCCTTGCTCTCTTCCTAGTGGGTAGGGGTAATTCAGTTGGCTGTACACCAAATTTTTCACTCTTTAATCTGGTCAATGGATGAGCATGGTTATATTGCAAAGTCACGCTACCTTGAGATTTATCAAATCTTGGAGGAGATATAGAAAATCGCTGAAGTTTGTGAATCAAAGATTCAACTTCAGGAGGTTCAAAAATAGATTTCTCTGAAATATCAAGGTTTATAGTAGCGACTTTTGATCCTACGACTTCTTACTGTGGATTTAAAGATTCTAAATGAAGTGGAGAAGTCATGGGAGATGGTGAGGGCGATTTCCTCTCTGAATGGTATTTTGATTTGGACTTCCTTTCCATTCATAGTTACAGGCCCTCCTTCTAGCACCAAATATGTTGAAGCCCCGAAAATCGGTTCAACAACAAGGGGGATACCCGCCCGGTCCGGACCTTGGTTGGAAGCGCCTTTTCCGTTTGGTATAGAGGGTTCGACTGGGGATAATGGGACCAGTTTCCCAATTTGTGTGTGTGTGTAAGATTGATTGATGTGTGTGGCTTTAAATGATTCTAAATGAGATAATCTACTTCTAATTCTAATCTAATGATATGCAATTGTATTCTAAAAAAGCAGCGACATCTAATATCTATACTAACCCGGGGTAAGATTTTTTTGTTACGCGATCTAAAATTATTTCAAATAACAATTGGTAATAAAGATCATTCAACTGTTATAAGAAAAGAATTCAATATAGATGAACTACTTCGCATAAAAGGTTAGACGAAATAGTTGTGAGAAGCATATCGCATAGTAAGCTGTTCACATATCAAGCACAAATAAATAGCTATCACCGTACAAAAGTGCCAAAAGATAACTCGGGCATTCAAGCATTAACATATAAACATCTAAGCTTAAATATCACTCTAACACAGGAGATAGAAACAGTTAAGAGATAGAAGTACCATTTATAACTAGTTCTACTCATGAGCTTCAAGCAATAATGATTTATCTCTTCTCAATCTGACATCAATTAAGAGTACAAAAGTGCAACATTAGTAGTAGATATCAGATGCAAAAATCAATAAACCCTGTTCCATTCATTCACTAGAACCTCCTCGGAGGGTGCAAAAGTGCATGTTTTGAGGACAAGTTTTTGATAAGTTTATGGAACCTTCTCTAAATGCATGAGAAGGGTTTAAATACTACTAACTATGTCTAAAAATAACTTATTTACAAAAATTTAGGATACAGTTTAAATGACCGTCCTTTTTCTAGGCAAAATAAAATAAAACTATTTATAAAATTAAATCTAAAACTAACTATTTATGTATTTTCTCCTTAATGTCGCAAGCATTCAGCATTTGCTTGATATGAGTCAGTTGGCTGTCTTCAGCGTTTAAATGTGCTGAAAATGGAATCAGAAAGAGTTGGCACCATCTTTTCGGTACTGGGCTTACAGGAGACTGAGCAATTAGAGGCTTCCCATTTCGAGAAGTTTTACCCAGCGATGCGCGATTAGCGCTATGCCCTAATCGCGCATCGAAAACTACCTTTGTTTCTTAATCCAGACTTCGTGATTTTCGCCTCTTGCGTGTTTTCTTGTAGTGGATGTAAAGTTGAAATTTTGTCAAAACAATGATTCTGAGAGCTCTTAACCTTGAGCCCTAAACTGCCTGTCTTGATGTCAGTGATGTCTAATATTCCTTTAACCATTTCTGTGCAGGGGAGACTTTTGGGCCTTGCCGCTCTCTGGTGCAGGAATGAATAAGCTAACTCCGCAATTGATGCTTTAGACGACCTTGATGAGCCTGTAGTAGCCATAAATCCCATTACTTTAGGATTTATTTCCTCAAATAGATTACGTATGCCTTCCCAGGTGAAAATACCCGCGTTTCTGTTGCATGCTGTGTCTTTGTGCAAGGGTGCCTTTTTCTCTGTCTTCAGATATCAGAGCCTCGCCTATTTTCACCGTAGTTTCCTGTACACTGCTTTGTATAACCTTTTATCCTTCGTTCCTGCAGTTTACAAGTGAGGTGAGAGTAATGACAATAAATAATGACAGGAATGCTTTAACTGCCGAAGGCATTTAAAAATATGCCACCTTACGTGAACTGGCTCTTTGATAAACTCAAAACTAGATTTCATTAACAACTGGCAACTACTTCATTAATGAGCATTTAAAGCACATAACCGGTCTCGTTTAATGGAAAGAATTTGCGTTGAATAATGAACCAGAAAAATTTGCGATGAGACGATGCATCGCATAATCGCAATATCGCAATATCGCATGATCGCTCTTTCATTCTTTCGTAAGACCACTTTTCTGGTTTATCGCGATATCGCGATACATGGTCGCATTATCACAAACTCGTAAGTATGCGCATTTCACATTTAATGTATTTGTTGCGAGGTGCAATTTTGCGATATCGCATATCGGCGTTTTCTGTGGTTTTTCAGCATAAGTGCGTTTTAAAGCATGCGATGTGATATATATGTTTTTAATATGTGATCTCGCATTGCAATCTCACATTCTTAGAGTTTTGGCTTGTATGGAGGTATCCTGTTATCTTTTCTATGATATGATATCCTTTAAGGAGTGATTTTGTCTTCCCTCATCACAAAACTTAAGTTTTTTTAGATATTTTCAGAGGTATTTTCTTAAGTTTACGATGGTAAGTTTTATTGAATAGGAAATACAATCACTAATTGATTTTTTTGAATTTTAGCTAAGGGTACCCATTTATTTAGTATTAGTCACAACACTAAATAAAAATGGGGATTGTTGGTGGCCATAACAAACCCTTGGGAAAATACTTTCATGAACTTCTTAGAAAATATAGAATAGGTCTTTTGAATCCTTCTTCCTGTTGTACCTTAACAAATCTCTTTGTGCTTGAGACGTCATTGCATGCTGTTGCATCTGCTGGTTCTAGAAAACCATTTTCCACCAAATCCCAAATGTCTTGAGATGAAAATTGGGCCTTCACTGTAATAGCCCAATAATGATAATTTTTTCCATTAAACCAAGGTATCTAAGGATTAGTCAATCTTGTGCTTGATGTGGCCATTTATGAGTGTAATTTTTTTTTTCTACATGCTCGTAAATATGCAAAAAAAATATTCCCTCAAAACAATTTTCACTGCTAGTAAAAATAGTTGCTTTTACACTAACAGAGTTTAACCCGCTCTTATACCATGTTAGAAAAAAAACTACAGGGAAGAGGAGAGGAGTCTCACTCAGAATTCGGTTGCAGCAAGGTAAGTCTTATGAGAATTCAGTTGCTTCGAGGTAAGTCTTATGTTGTGGCATGGAAATCGCAACTACACGAGGGCTTAATAAAACACAGTAAATAACTCATGAAAAAATAGAGTAAAAGCAAAAAGGGTTGTGATAAATTTGATTATAATATAAACCATAGGAAAATACATTCGTGCGATAAATGGAGGTTGCAGCTCCAAGTGAAAATACAAAAGACTTACTGCAAATTAAACATCACTAGGGTTGCGGAGTAACTATTTGCTCTGTAAAACTAGTTTTCATGTGCCCACCAATATTTCCTCCACGATTTTCTCCGCACCACCTCATAGACTCTTGCTCTCTAACTTGCCTCGAACATTACACATGATTTTTACATCCATATTTGTTATTTATCTCAACATACAAATTTGACATTAATACATGACAAAGCAAATAATTAATATGCAACATGGGAGATTTTACATAGTAGTTAGTTTTCTAATCTTGCAAGTGTTGTGGAGTGTGGACAACAGTCAAGGAGTAAACTTTTTCCCATATCTATTTCCCAAATTTTAATAAATGAGTTAAACTCTTTGTTGTGTTAGGGAATGGTCAGCGTTGTACTTCTGCTCTAACTTTAGTCCTTTTTCCTGCAAACAAAATCACAACCGTGCAGTGGTTGACTCGGAAAGCATGGTGTCTGTCAGTGTGTTTAAGGGGGTGGTTGACATTAATATTTCCATCAACCAGGTTTCTGATAACAGGTCTGTGACCTAGGTCATGTTTTTGGTAACATCTGGTAGCGGGCCTATGACCCAAGTTAGGTGCGATGTTCCATTTTAACTGTTTAAATACCCTCGGTAGGGACTATTCAACACAACAATCATATGACAACTCACATAACCTACAATCAACGCCCCAGCTATTGAGACAACATTTATCTACAGGTTGAACGGTTGGGCTACCCACTCCATCCCCTTCGAGTCTATTTGCTCAAAAGATTAATACAACTCTAATTCCCTTCAGTCCACAATCCTCTATCAAACAACGGTCCATACACAGACTCAAGCACAAGACCACGTGAAAACTCAGACTCACAGAAAATCACACATGCAACATAGCATTGATCGAGAACAAAAGAGTAAAGTTTTTTGACATATATAATATATCCATATCCTTCCAAGTTCCAACATATACATTGTCTGCTTCCTTTTCCCTTCTCTATACAATGAAACATTGCCGCCTCACACAAATTAGATTTCACTTCTCAACAAATTAATACTTTATCCGCCATTCGAATGGAAATATAAACCCAAAAAGTAGATGACTCACCAGACGAAACTGTTAGGAGCTATGTCAATCACTAGATTGAAAATGTGGCAATCATGCTTTTCTCCAATTTCAATTCTACCTTTTCAATTTTTCATATTTCAATTCATGCCTTTTGAGCAGGGATGGAATTTGACGGGCATTTTGAATTTTGACGATATTTGACGGTTGGATTTTGTGGATGCCCGTTTTTCATGACGTGCTAGAAAGGGTAGAAGACTTATTTTTCAAGTTTAAAATTTTTTGGAAAACGTTCTTACACCTATTTATTTTAGATCTACTAGTGTGTTATTTTAGCAAGTGGACAACTCGACATATCCTCATTTCAAGTTGCAACTGCAAGTATGCAACACGATAGATTCACCACTCAATTAAAAAGGGAAAATTACCTTTCTTAGGGTTTAAGAATATTAGTCGTTTGAGTATATCAGTAATGGCGGATGATTATTGATTTGAGCATCCTTTCCATCTTGCTTTCTGCTCCCTTTTACAGAAAGTACACGCCAAGGTTGTGAAGTGCCAGTAAAAATGCCAGTCAGCGCCACTACTGCCCCTCCATTTCACAGTTCGGAACGCAATGGAAGTATACGATATAGATTAATGGTGGCGTGGCTTCATCATCAGGCTGCGCAGGTGTAGAGAAAGAGCTTTGAGTTGTCTACTTCCCACAATTTCACTCTCAAGCAATATGTTGAATATGGGATCAGAGGAAACTGCGAATTTC
Organism: Pinus taeda; assembly: GCA_000404065.3. Classification (NCBI taxonomy): domain Eukaryota; kingdom Viridiplantae; phylum Streptophyta; class Pinopsida; order Pinales; family Pinaceae; genus Pinus; species Pinus taeda. The sequence goes on along the minus strand of APFE031330378.1, from coordinate 73,640 downwards.
CCCCCTCAGGATAGGCATTGATTTTTTACTTCAGACATCGTGGGTCTGAGTTGTTGCCAACTTCTAATTTTTTTATTTAATAAATCTCGGTAGGTGAATTTGAGTTTCATTCAATATAATTTATTTTCATTTAATCTAAATATATGAACCAGATATAAATGCATCTTCTGTGCATAATTAAATTTGGGGTAATTTATTTCTAAGAAAATAAGCTCTAACTTTTCCCTTTTGTCATCTTTAATTGAATCAACTGCTGGTTTTTCTTCTCATTTTCTGATAACCAATAAAATCAAAATCTATCACAAAAGAAATAGAGAGAAAGAACTAAAATAATAACAAAGGAGGAAATTTCATCATCAATAGAATCTTATTGAAATTAGAGATTCATCCATGTCATAATATGTAATCTTGCAATCTCTACATGTAATAATAATTTTAATTATAAACATAATTTATTTGTATCATATTTTCCTTCAAAATCACTGCATTTAACTTTTATATTTATTTAATACTCCTTAATCGTGGAAAAAATGTGAAAATAATTTGAATTTTATCACAACTGAAACAATATTCACTATATTTTCCTTGAAAATCCTAAAAATCATCAGTTTTGACTTTTCATTTATTTTATACCTCTTTATGAAAGACTAAATATTATAATAATGAATTTGTCAAAGTAGAAAGTTAAAAATATTTTAAAATTTAAGATTCAAAATTTATTATTATGCTTCCATTTGAGACTAAATTGAAATGATTAAATTTAACAAACAAAAAAACCCATTATATTTCCTAAAATTTCTCGGTTAAAAACTTTATTTATTTTCAAGTTCTCTGGGAAAAACGATTTCTATATATATATCCTCTCTCACAACTCCTCACTCATCAATCTATTATATATACTCTCTTTTGCACTCATCCATCTATGACAAATTTTAAATTAGATTTGAAAGGCCAAATATATATATAAAAAAAGAGATTGTTAATAATTATAACACCAATCTATAGATATCTACAAAGAATTAATTTCCAGGTTATCTTCCTTTGAAATTAATTAGCTGGATACTAAACGCAATAATGATTTTAGACTTCTCAATGGTTGAATTTTATCAAACATAATCAATTTACATGATATTTTCTTCAGAACAATTTACATTATGACAAGGCATATAGGAAGTCCATATTTCGTTGTTGTTAGTATTCACTTATATTCCTGGTTTTTAATTGAGTTTTACATTAAAGGTGAGCTCATAAGAGATTCAATCTACCATATTTAATTACAAATATTATGTTATAAATATGTTAAATAGGAGTGCCAAGCCACGGTGAGTTCTGTGATCATGGATTGGTGAAAGGTTAATTTATTATGAGAACATCATTTTTGAAGGGTAAACTTTTAAACATAATCTTTCTTGACGAGAAGCATAAAAATCCAAAATGTCAAAAAAATCGTATGACAAGTAAAGAGAAATCCAAATTCCAACCCCACTTTTGAAAATAATTTTGCTCTAATTTTACTCTCATTCATGCACTAGTTAATTCCTCCTCGTATGTGATAACTTAAAACACTGAATCAACCCAAATGGAAAGGGAATTATATCGATGCAGTAGAGGAGCCAAAATACTGGACAATGAATCTCATATTTTCTTAGAAGTTTAAATGTAACCGTTCTACACGTAAAATGGTATATTTTTTAAACCCTATTCAATATTCTTACAGGAAAAATATTATATTTCTTAAACGGGATGTATTTGGTAAAGATTGTGAAAATATTTCATGCTCTTTCACATGTTAATATCTAAATCAAGAGTTTTCTTATGGTGTCCAAGAACTTATGGTCCACCCAAGAAATATATTATTTAAATTAAATAATGTAAGGTAAATTCTAATAAAAACAAAATGAATATATATATTTGATGATTTTTAATTAAAAGTAATGATTTTGTTAACGTGACATTTTATATTTATTAGCAAAAGAAATTACATAGCTATCATATCCATATTTAGATCTTCTTCCAAGCTTAATTGATGACCCAAGAAAACAAAAAGTAGAGAGAGCCATAATGCTCCTCAAGATAACAACATACAATAACATAGTTTCTTCACTAGTCATTTTCCAACTATCTGAGACAACACCAAAATAGAAATATGATAGTTCTCTCTAGGTCTCTCGTATCTAAGAACAAAAGGCATCTCTAGTACATCATAACTTACCATGTTCCACACATTCATTACTCTAACATACGACACTTAAAATATAACATAAAAACACATCCAATGTACCTTGCTCAAAAAAACATCAAGGTCAAGAGCCCTACCATGCAAAGGAAAACAAATTGAATTGTGCTCATGCCTTCCAATAACAACTTGACCAAAACTGACTTAAACAGACAATATACGCCATGAGAAAACTTAATAACACTCGCTTCGACATAACGATAATAATATACACCCAGGACTAAATATAAAACCATACATGCCACAAAAGGAACCACAATTATAAAACGAAGTACTATAGCGACATGAATGCACCAAGTGACTTTGGACCAAAAAACAACCAACATTAAAGCACCAACTTGGAACCATAGGGCATATGTTAGATTCAAATCCGTACTCGATGTCCACAGAGGCCAAAGATATCACCTCAAAGCCATACAGAGATACAATAAAACCAACCCAACAAACTCATTTTTGGAACAAAAATAAAACCATCTACAACATTGTGGATTCATAAAACTAAAAACACAGACTAGACAAGTTTCTCCACAATATTGCGGTTATATACAGACAACGTAATCCAACGAAAACATGTTGAGACCACCATGAAGAGACCATACCTGGAACATGTTTGCCAAAATTATAACAAAAAACATCAAAGAAACCCTCACTAGTCCTCATTTGAGGGTACTATAGTTGGATCCTAAGCATGCCATCCAGATGATTAGTGAGATCACTAGAGGCTGAATCAATCACCATAAAACTTTCCACTAGCGCCAAATGAGAATCCACATTTTCTAAATAAAACCTTTGATTCTGAAGCATAGGTTTGATGTTCTCTAGTGAAGAAAATACATTGCAATTCTTCACTTTCTTATCTTTGAAAATTAAATGCAACAATGTAGCCATTTGTTGGTGTAAAGCCAAAGAATTCGGGAAACGAAGCAAACTTTTCCTCAATCTACCAAGCTAGGGAACCCATTTCATATCCTCGCCCACTACTCTAGAATATGAATGATACAATAAAATAATAAAATTTCTTTCCTCCTCAAGAGGAACAACATTAAAAAAAGTAGCAACAGAGTTATAGGAAAAAGGACGAACTCATTTGTACCGTACATTACCTACACCACCCCTCCTCCTTATCATTCTCCGGCAATAATGCATAAGTACAGTGGCTAGGAAATAATGTGAACAACCTAGTTGGTTCGAAACGCGTCGACAAATATCTATCTACATGTGATTTACGCCGAAGTTATTCTTTCAATGTGAACAACCACTAAGAAAATCTACACGAGGAAAAAAATGAACAAGACAAGAAAACTTAAAACCTAAACTAAAGACTACAAAATCATCCTACAATTACTGCAAATAAATTTTAATTAAACTTCAAATTCACTAAAAAAAAATACATAACACACCATATTCCCCAAAACCATAACAAAAAAACTCCACATACCCAACCCAAAAGACAATATCAATTACAACACCCAACATCACCCACAAAACAAAACCCAACATAATAAAAAAAAATTACACCTAGACATACTAAAATCCAAATTCACATACTTAAGACACTCGTAATACGTATGACGAAAGCACCCAATGAAATCCTTTAAACGTTACCCACCTTTGTTGATAGAGCAATTACTCTCTAACCACACTGAAGCAAATGAGCAAACAAACTACCATCAACATAATTCAATGTTTGCCCAAAAAAAATACCATAGTAAAAAAAAAAAAATACCTCTTGAGCAACTATGGTATTTTCCAGGACAAAAGAGGTGACAAGTATAGAGACAATTAAAAGAAGTATTATAATATATTATTAAAAATAGTACTATAATATATAATAATTGTATTTTCACTGCTTTATTATTAACATTACAATTAAATTTCAAGGAAATGCGATAAAAATGTTTTGTTTTCATCATCATATATATATGCAATATTTTAATGTCTATACAATATAATTTTTCATTTTTAAAATAATATGAAAACACTTATATTTAAATTATCAGAAAAGATGTATAATTTTATAAGTTTTAAATATTTCAATATAATATTTCAAATGAAGTATTTAATGTATACTTTTAATTTATTTTATCTATATTTATTATATTATATATAAATTAATATTATATTTATATATTATTATATATTTTAAAATACAGACTAAAGTAATTGAAAGATAAAAGAATTTAAAATACTTTGTGATATTCTAATTTAGAAAAAACAAGCTATAAACCATATATCTAATTAAATTCGAAATCAAAACTGAAAAGGAACGAAGATTCTGACGGACGGTGCGTAAGAAGAATGGATAAGCGCACTGTTGGGAATTTGTTCCATGTGCTCATGATCGTTGTAGAGAGAGAGGACGTTTGTGTCCTTTGTAACCGATGGATTGTTCCAGAGAAAACTATATATCCGTTGAAGGGAGGTTGAAAAAGAGAAATAAATCTCAAATCTGAACTTGTTTCAGAGCTTAATTGCAAATGTTCCAGATTTGGTAATATTTCAATGGAGTAAGGAAGAAAGAGTATCCTTCCATATAATTCAAACCGTTCAAAACCCTTTCAATACACAAAATTGAGCTACAGGTATGTAATACCCTCGTATTTTAACCTCCATGTCATTGCTCTCTCCATGAATCTACCTTGCTGAATAAATTTAATATTTTAAAAAGATTTTTTTTCAATAATAGTTTAATCTCCGAGATCATATTTCTTATTAATTTAACCCACTTATCTTTGTTTAATTTGTTTGGGGAGTTATCCTACATATAGGCTATATTGTCTATCTTTATGATTTCTGAATGGTTTAGTTAGCTTCTCAAGTTTAACAAGTTCATTTTTATTTATTTTATTGAAAAGTTTTATTAATTTCACATGTATTTTTAAATTAGCCAATTGAACCGCAAGCAATTTTGTTGCTGTTAGTTCATTGACTTGCATGTCTTGTTATTTACCATCAATCCTTATTGAAGTCTTCTTTCTTATGTAAATTAATTTCATATTTCCTACTCATTAGAGTTTCTCTTGTAGTTTAAAAATCAACATAATAGTATATGAGCTCTATTTCATGTTATTTCAATAATCTATTGGTTTGGTAGTTTTCAAATCAATAAGTGCAGATAAGAATTATTTTATTTTATTTCTCTAATTTATTATAGAAAAATAGTTTAGAAGTTCCAATTTGTTATTTTTTTTAAGGTTATATTGTTTTTTGTTTTGATAATTGCATTTCAATATTTGCACATTATATTTCATGCATAATAACTTAACATTATTCAGATTTACAATATTATTCAACCACATATGTAATTATATAGAAATAACAACATTATTTTCAATGTAGTGAAACATACAAGAATAATAGAAGAAAATCATTCACACATAGAGAGACCAAAATTGGGCGGAGACTAGGGTAAATCCGACAATAGGGAAAACCCTTTCAAATTATTCTTCTTATTAGATTTTCATTGAATGATTCAACAAAAGAGTGTATAATGATCCATATCTTCATTCATATAACTATCCAGCAAAAATCAACCAAACAACATCATGAGATAAACCCAATAATGCCAATGATCAAAACAATAATTCAGAAGCCTACGATCAACTATCACTATTTGCGGTCAACTTCTGAACCTTGCTCAATGAGTGAAACCTACGGTCAACTATTAAAAACAAAACCTAGTTCCCAACGACACAGATGGTGTGATGTGCATGTCGCTGAAAGGCTTCAACCGCATGTATGAGCCCACCTATGTGTAGTTGCAGCCAAAAATTTCCTGTGACAAGCCTTCCGTCATGACCCGAAAACCCTAGACACATGCAAACTTCAGACCCTATAATCTCGGACTTATACAAACCAAATTTCTGTGAACTTCCTTAGACCTGTGTGATCCAAAACCAAAGATAGAAGTTAACAATGTTCCATGATGATGTCCAAACAAGGTTGAGGTCACATGTATTTGTAGACTTCCAAGGGTATCCAATTTGCTTTATGGTTGACCTAATCAAATGTGTAGATGTGGGATTTAATTCAAAAATACACTTTCCCTTGTCCAAATTGAGTGCTTCAATAGTCAAAATTGGTCCTCTCAAAAAGAGTAATCTCATCCCATAGTTGGAATTTGTCAATGGCCTACCAAATTAATGCTCCCTCTAAGCTAGGGAAAAATTCTAATTGTATCATGTAATGATCACAAGTATCCTGTCATCAAATCATATCCAATCTCAAGTATCTCATCATCTAATGTCATCAATGCATATATTAGTTCATCCATGTTTATCTTTTGATTGTCTCTTCTCATATGCTACTACCCTCTATCACATCAGAGAGCACATCTCAACTTGAAATATTTTCTAGTGGAGATCCCAATGCTACCACTTGGGAAAATTAGGGAACTTATCATCAAGGAGGACATTTCAACCTTGAACCACATCGGGGAGCACATCTCAACCCAGAATCTCATGGGAGAGGAAAACATATTTTGATTTATATCAAACAATAGGTGATATAAGGGAGCACAATTCAACCCCTCCTATTTCCCATTGATTTTTCCAACAATGAACCTAAAGATTGATGTGGTAGAACACCTACATCACAATCAACTTGGGTTACAGCTGCAAGTACACTCTCAACCCGTTGGTTAGATGAGGAGTGGTATTCCCAGCAAGCCCAACTCGTGGGTAATATGCAAACTTGGGTATACTCTGCATATACCAAGATATGGGAGATAGCATCTTCGGCCCTATGGGTGACAGATATGGGAGAAACATCTATTAACTTATTTTCCATAGATTCCTCAACCCCAAGAGCCCTCTATCTCAATTCCTCACCTTGGGAGCCCAGATAGGGGGGGAAGAGTTGGCTCAATGTTTTCGACCAATCTTGCTCTCTATAGATTAGAAACATATCATCATGCTCATCTTTGGTGTCAACTTAATCATCATTAGGTCGCAATAGCATTGTCTCTTGTTCATATAGTTCATTATATCAAATATTATGTTAGAACAAATATATATCGCAAAAATGATACCTTATTCATCCCCCCTCTCATGGAGGTAGCAACCACAAGCCTAATCTTGTCTCGTACAATAACAACAACTAAATATATCTCAGTCCCAGCTATATATGGGATTCTCTGCCAATCATATCCTACTCATTATTATCTCAATGTATCCCTCACATATCTAGAACCTCCTTAAACAACTCTCCAAAGACCTTCTTCAACTTGCCTCACATCTAGTTATTCCAAAAATATCATATCCAATATTACCCGCACTTAAAGCTATAGACTTCTGATCCAAGAATATCATGGAAGATATCATATTAAGACAACAACTAGATTCTTGGGTTGTGTTATATTCTTTCCACGACTAGCCCATGTAGTTAACCGGGGGGTTAGAAGGGGGGCAAAGCACCCCCCTCATTGTGTTGATTGCATGAGGTGGGGGGGGTTCACAGGGGGTTTGAGGAGTACAGGTAACCTTACTCTATGGGGTCCGGGGCAGCGCCTCGGAAAATTTGGATTTTGAATCCTATATTAGGTTGGGAGGACCTAACTATGGTTTTGTGCATGATTTTTCGCACATGGTTTTGGACGTGATGGTTTTTTGTCCATGGTTTCAGATGTGATTGTTTTTGGTCCATGGTATTGGATGCTTCAACATGTATAAATATGTATTCCAACATTCAAAGGTACATAATGTAAAATCAAGCTGGTAGTCCTAGATTTGGGATCTAGGGAAAAATCTCCATGTATATGTGTTTTATGTGTTATGCTCTTGCATTGTTTATTTCTGCATTTTAGAATTCGTATGCAGGTAATTTTTGTACGAGGTTAAAACCTACATTTGGAATCGTAGCTGTTTTGGCTTCAAGGGGACGCCTTTGTTGCTGAGGGGTTTTGCTCAGGCCTGTGGTAGACCCTATTCAGTGGGAGATCTATGAGATCGATTCTGGTGGTGAAAAAGGATGGAAAGCAGTGGAAAGATAGAGATTGAGAAATTTAATGGTTAGAGTTTTGAGTTATGGAAACTCAAGAAGGAGGATCTGTTGGTGGATAAAGATCAATAGGTCACAGTAGATCCAGATATTAAACCAACAAGAGTGTCCGATGAAGAATGGAAGAAGTTGGATAGGAAGGCTAAGAGCACAATACGATTGTGTGCCTCATATTCAGCATTGTTGAATGTATCAGGGGAAGCTATGACGAAGGCTTTGTGGGACATGTTAGGGACTTTGTACCAATATAAGCCTCTGGTGAATAAACTGTTCCTATGAAAAAAGCTGTATAACTTGAGGATGAAAGATGGAGACTTGGTGACAGAACATCTGAACACATTTAGTACCATGGTAAGTCATTTATTATCTGTTGATATTAGAATTTTAGATGAAGATAAGTGCATCGGTTTGTTGTGTTCTCTACCAGATTCGTGGGATAGTCTATTTATTGCAATAGGTAGCAATGCAACTGCCTTGCAGTTTGATGAAATATTCTCATCCTTATTGACGGAGGAGACGAGACGAAAAAATATGCAGAGCCAGAATGGTGATGCCTTGTCTGTACGAGGACGGTCCCAAAACAGAAATAAAAATAAGTCATCGAGTGGGAGATCTAAGTCTAGAGGTAGGTCTAAATCTCTAAGAAAACCTGTAAACGTGGTGTTCTGGAAATGCGTAAAGGAAGGGCACTACAAAAGGGACTGTAAATCTAAAGCTCCTAATAAATGAAAGGGATTTGATGAAAATGGGTGATAGTGTCCCCGTGACCTTTAGGCCCCTTTACACCATTTGTAAGTCCCTTAGATCTATGAAGGATCCTATTGACCCTAAAGATATGAAAGGGGTATATATTATCCCTTGTTCTTGTGGAATCCCCTATATTGGTGAGACTGGTCGCTCCATTAATCAAAGGATTAGTGAGCATGCAGCTGACCTTAAACATAGGAGAACCAAGTCTTCTGCTTTAGCTGAGCATGTGGAAAAAACCAAGCATCATGTTTGTATTGAGGAGGCTAGTGTTATTGCCAGGGTTTCGTAGTTCCATCATCGAAAATTTAGGGAATCCCTTGAGATTGAAAAGAGGCTGAGCAATCTCAATAGAGAGGTTGGCTAGAAGATCAGTAGTTGCTAGGTCCCAACACTCTCTTCCTAGTCACTTTCTTCCTTCCCTTCCCCCCCACCCTTGTTTTTTGGCTCCCCTAATAAATATTTTTTTTTTTTGATTACTTGTATTATAATAAGTTATTTTCACAATTAGATATGCAATCAATTTTATCTGATTATCTAAAATATTTTTATTCTTTCCATCCCTTGACTCATTCTAATAGTATTATTTTTAAACAACTAATACTGGCTATAACTAACTATTATCTTAAATAAAATTAACTCTTTTATTTATATATATATATATATATATATATATATATATATATATATATATATATATATATAGATTTAAGTAATTTTTATAAAGTAGTTTAAACCTTAAGTGTATTCATTATAAAAAAATAATTAATATTGGTTAATTTATTAAATAATCCTCTAGGTTAATTTAACAAAATAGAAAAAAATAACTTAATACAATTTCTTATTCTAAAAATTTATATTTTATATGTATTTGTTAATATTTTACCTTTATAACTAACTGTTAACAAACATTTAAAATTACTTATTTAATAATATATATATAGTTAAAAAATTAAAGGTGTGGTTATTTGTCCCTCTGTTTGATAAAACATATTCCTATTTAATATATTATCATAACTTATTTTATGACCTTGGTCTAACTGATCCCTGGTCAAATTTAGCCATTGGTCAAAGTCGTTGCCCGATCAGGAATTGTAGTCATTGGAGTTTCTGCCCTAACTATTTAACATGCAACAGCTTGATCTGATTCTTCAACTTGTCCTGACGATGAACCACAATGGTTGGTTCAAAATGCATTGACAAATGAAAGATCATGTGATTTACACCGAAAAATCTCTTGTAATCATACATAGACTTCTTTAACTTGCATACTAGTTCTTTCTTACCCTTCACCACAAACCCTTCAAGTTGCTTCATGTAGATCTCCTCTTCCAAATCCCCATGAAGAAATTTTGTCTTCACATCCATCTCTTCTACCTGAAAATCAAAAGCAGTAGCAACAGATAAAAGTAATCTAATAGAAGTTACCTCGGTAACAGGAGAAAAGATATCACCAAAATCAATTCCCGGCACCTGGGTATAACCTTTTGCTACCAACCGAGCTTTGTATTTCTCCACCTTTCCTTCTGCATTTGTCTTCTTCTTGAACACCCATTTGCTTCCAATGGGTTTCCTTCTAGCCGGCAACTCCACCAGATCCCAAGCCTCATTTTTGTGCAAAGATGCCATTTCATCACTGATGGCCTCTCTCCATAGTTTTCCATTCTCTGAATCTACTGCTTCCTCCACAGTTCTGGGATCATCATCAGTAAAAGATAAAACAAAATTTGAACATAATATAGATGGACTATACCTTTCTGTCTCCCTTCTTTCTCTCTCTGGTCTTCTCACACCCGGAGTTTGTGGCTCTTCATCTTCTGATTCCTCCTCTGTTGTAGAGTCGGATTCTTCCTCCTTTAGCTCAAACTCTATCTTCTCAGGTTAATTTGTTGGACTTCATGTTTAATAACATCTTTCACTTCTTTGAACACCACATTTCAACTTTACACAACCTTCCTTGTTATTGGGTTCCAAAGCTTATAACCCTTTAAACCATCCTTATACCCAATAAATATGCACTTTTAAGATTTGCTATCCAACTTGGTTCTCTTCTCCTTTGGAACATGTACATATGCATCACATCCAAACACCTTCAGATGTGAAAGAGAATGTTTCTTACCAGTCGACACCTCTTGTGTAGTCTTATCTTGCAATGCTGATGAAGGTGATTTGTTGACCAGGTAACATGCAGTCTCCACTGCCTCTACCTAGAATTCTTGTCCTAATCCGTCACCACTGAGCGTGCTTCTTGCCCTTTCCATGAATGTCTTGTTCATTCTTTCTGCAACTCCATTTTTCTAAGGTGTATATGGAATAGTCTTTTGCCATGCTATACCACACTTCTTACAGAATTCTTCAAATTCCTTATTGCAAAACACTCCACTGTTATCTGTCGTCAGCGCCTTTATCTTCTTCTCTATCTAGTTTTCCACCAGAGCCTTAAATTCTTTAACCCTGTCAAAGACTTTAGATTTCTTATTAAGGAAATATATCCATGTATTCCTTGAAAAGTCATCTATAAATGATACAGAATACACATACTTACCTAGTGATGGAACCTTCATAGGTCCAAACACATCATTATGCACATGATAAATAAAAATGAACTTGTTAAACTTGAGAGGCTAATTAAACCATTCAGAAATCATAAAGAGAGATAATATAGCCTATATGTAGAATAACTCCCCAAACAAATTAAACAAAGATAAGTGGGTTAAATTAATAAGAAATATGATCTAGGAGATTAAACTATTATTGAAAAAAAAACTTTTTAAAATATTAAATTTATTCAGCATGGTAGATTCATGGAGAGAGCAATGACATGAAGGTTAAACTATTAAAAGAAAAGGGAGGGTATTACATACCTGTAGCTCAATTTTGTGTATTGAAAGGGTTTTGAACTGTTTGAATTATATTGAAGGATACTCCTTCTTCCTTACTCCATTGAAATATTACCAAATCTGAAACATTTGCAATTAAGGTTTCAAACAAGTTTAGATTTGAGATTTATTTCTCTTTTTCAACCTCCCTTCAACGGATATATAGTTTTCTTTGGAGCAATCCATTAGACACAAAGGACACAAATGTCCTCTCTCTTTACAACGATCATGAGCAAATGGAGCAATTCCCAACAATGTGCTTATCCATTCTTCTCACACACTGTCCCTTTTCAGTTTTGCTTTCGAATTTAATTAGATATATGGTTTATAGTCTATTTTTTCTAAATTAGAGTATCACAAAGTATTTCAAATTTTTTTATCTTTCAATTACTTTAGTTTGTATTTTGAAATATTTAATAATGATAAATACTATTTTTTATTTTATTTTATAAAATTCATTAATGTGTGAAATAAAATTAAGTTATTCCTTTTAATAATTTTTCATATATATTTAAAAATTTTTTGAAAACTTATCAGAGAATTGATACATCTTTTCCTGGATTTGTTTTAAAGTACAGAATATAAGTATTTTTATGTGTATCTTGTAAAGAATTAAGTAAGATTATATTATAATAGACATTAAAATATTGCATATAGAGATAGGATGAAAACAAAACATTTTTATCGCATTTCCTTGAAATTTAATTGTAATGTTAATAATAAAACAATGAAAATACAATTGTTATATATTATAGTACTATTTTTAATAATATATTATAATACTTCTTTTAATTGTCTCTATACTTGTCACCTCTTTTGTCTTGGAAAATACCATAGTTGCTCAAAAGGTATTTAAATTTTTTTTTGCAAACATTGAATCATGCTGATGGTAGTTTGTTTGCTCGTTTGCTTTATTGTGGTTAGAAAGGTGGGTAATGTTTAAAGGATTTCATTGGGTGCTTTCGTCATACGTATTACGAGTGTTTTAAGTATGTGAATTTGGGTTTTAGTAAGTATGTCTAAGTAGTATGTGAATTTCGGTTTTAGTAAGTATGTCTAAATGTAATTTTTTTTATTAGGTTGGGTTTTGTTTTCTGGGTGATGTTGGGTGTTGTAATTGATATTTTATTTTTGGGTTGGGTATATGGGGTTTTTATTGTTTGTTATGGTTTTGGGGAATATGATGTGTTATGTATTTTTTTTTTCAGTGAATTTGAAGTTTGATTAAAATTTGATTTTATTATGTAGTAATTGTGGGATGATTTTGTAGCCTTTAGTTTAGGTTTTAAGTTTTTTTGTCTTGTTTATTTTTTGTTTCTCAGGTAGAGATCTTCTTAGTGGTTGTTCACATTATTTCTTAGCCACTGTGCTTATTCATTATCGCCAGAGAATGATAAGGAGGAGGGGTGGAAGAGGGGTGGTGTAGTTAATGTACGATACAAATGAGTTCGTCTTTTTGGCTATAACTCTGTTGCTACTTCTTTTAATGTTGTTCCTCTTGAGATGAGGAAATAGATTTTATTATTTTATTGTATCATTCATATTCTAGAGTAGTGGTTGTGGATATGAAATGGGTTCCTGAGCTTGGTATATTGAGGAAAAGTCTGCTTCGTTTCCCCAATTCTTTGGCTTTACACCAACAAATGGCTACATTATTGCATTTAATTTTCAAAGATAAGAAAGTGAAGAATTACAATGTATTTTCTTCACTAGAGAACATCAAACCTATGCTTCAGAATCAAAGGTTTTATTTAGAAAATGTGGATTCTCATTTGGCTCTAGTGGAAAGTTTTATGGTGATTGATTCAGCCTCTAGTGATCTCACTAATCATTTGGATGGCATGCTCATGATCCAACTATAGTACCCTCGAATCAGGACTAGTGAGGGTTCGTTTGATGTTTTTTGTTATAATTTTGGCAAACATGTTCCAGGTATGGTCTCTTCATGGTGGTCTCAACATGCTTTGGTTGGATTATGTTGTCTGTATATAACTACACTATTGTGGAGAAACTTGTCTAGTCTTAGTTTTCAGTTTTATGAATCCACAATGCTATAGATGGTTTTATTTCTGTTCCAAAAATGAGTTTGTTCCAAAAATGAAGTCATTTCAATCAAAATTATGGAAAATATATGATGTTTATGGAGAATTATGAAAAAGGTAGTGCAGTAAAATCAGAATATTGGTCAGAGATTTGTACTGGTTTTTATATTTTTCTCTTCCTGCATATGATGAGATATTATTCAAATTTCCTTTATCTTTCTATATGTTGAGTGTAAATCCTATTTCATTTACCATGATTTTTCTTGTGTTTCCTTTACTATGGTTTTTGGTTGTCTTCAAGTGTTAGTGTTGGGTTGCTAACTTAATGGAAGGTTTTAGGTAACAATGACACTACACTTTAGTTTAATGTGGCTCTCAACTTAAAGATGGAATTTCTTAGGCTCACTTTATTTAGAGCAAATATGACACCATGATTGACACTGAGGTTCAGTTTCATTGTAATTTATTTTCTCATTGGCCTAGTTATTTCAAGGTTCTTAGTTTTTATACTCTACATTTGGATTTGCTTTATTGTATTCTACTTTTTATACACTTCACTTGGCCTTCTAGTGGTTTTCATGTTTTTATTCTTATTCCTTCCCTTATCTCATGTCCTTAAATGACTTTTTGTTAGACTTTGGATTTCCCCTATTTTTCTATGAACGTTTGGAGGGACGTCTATTAACATGGTGAATTAGGAAAAGTAACCTTTATCCATGTTGGGATGGTAACTTAAATGGGTTTATTCATTCCTCTGTTTGGTTCTCTTCCCTTGGCACATGCCTCTGGCATTATCCCTTTAATCTTAGCCATTGTATCTTCAAATTTCTTTCTCCCCTTAGCATGGTGCATTGAATGGTATTCTCTAGTCACACATGAGCTAGAAGAGGTAGAGATTCCCCCCCTTTCATTCCTAAATCTTACTGGCCCTCATTTTCATGGCCTCAGGCTTATGATGTTGATCGTAATTCTATGGACAGATTTATGGAGGTTATTGTTGAATAAGCTCATAAAACAATCTTAGAGGTTGAGGAGGAAGTTTGTCATAGTCACATATCCATCCCTGATTATTGATTCAACATGGGCATAAGGAATTGGATCCTTCATATTAGTAGTTCTACTTGGGCTTGTCAAATTCCACACATCCGAATAGTTAATTTAGATTGGAACAATAAAACTCATGTGAAGGGTTCTCATAGATAATTTAGACACATCAAGAAACATTGGTCCACATTAAGAAGATGATGGACAAAGTGGAAGGGTTGGAATAAAGGTTTTTGTGCTTTCCAAAATGCTAATAAACCTCATATTCACCTCCTCTAACAAGCAATTCTCCTACACTAATACAAGTGGAATCTCCTTGAGGCTAACATTATTAGGCAAGCCAAGTTTTATGTGATATTTTTATATTGAGACATTGTTATAGCCACGGATGTCAATTTTTTGTAATGTAATTCCATTAGCTTTCTTTATAGTTTAAATGATACATATAGCGTTTTTAATATGAAATGTTAAGGTTATGAACCTCTACTATTGGTTTGGCTTCCCAAGTGCAATAATAGTATATGAAAAACAACTATGGACCTCCTCTTAAAAGTATTTAAAGTGCCTAATCTTAAAAAAAAAAATATTAGAAATGAATTTTGAATTTTGATTTATTAAATAGGTTGAGAAATCAAATGAATAAAAATCAAATGAATAAAAATTTTGGGCCTAAATATTCGCAGGGGTTAATTTTCTATATTTTTACGAAAAAAGTTCACCAATTTCTATTTTTCAAAAAATAATCACCCTAGTTTATAATATAAAATTATTTACCTTAAAAATCATCAAGATTTATAAAATAAAATAATATTAATCATAAATCAATATTTTGATAAGAATATCATCAAACATTTCACAATCTTTCTATTAACGATTAGTGAGGTTTACCAAGGTTTCTAAACTTTAAAATAAACTTCCATTGTTAAAAAATTTCGTGACTCAAAAGTTTTAATCTTTTAATATAAAAAATTAACATACAAAGTCAATTAAATAGTAAACGCATGCTCTTTTTCATCATGATTTTAATAAAATCTCTTTCTTTTTAATAAATCTAAGTTATAATCATATTTATTTCATAAAATGTATTAGACAAATAATATTTAAAAATAAACATTCCTTTCGATATTTTCAAATATAAATTTAAATATTAACTTAGGAGGGGGTTGGTCCCTCCACAAAAGTGGCATCACACATGTAATCAAATTATTATGTGGGTGGTCATTTGTGTTATCGTGCATTGTAGTAATTGGGGTGTCCCTGTAGGACAACTCAATCTACCACTCTATCCTTTGGTTAATCATCTATATAGAATGGAAGGTGGTGATAAGGAATGGACCTATATCATGTCGCATGAGTGGTGAATATCAAATTTTGCTGACATTGCAAGTTTAAAAGGAATTTATGCTAGTTGGTTTTTGTGGTATAATCTGTTGTGTTGTGTTTTATTACTTCTTTACTATGTGTTAAAATATTCCTAACCTAGTTCCATTGTTTAGTTCTCTTTTATTTCTATTTTGATAGATTTTTTCAATAATCTAACCATTTAATATTTTTTCTATTTGTCAATTATCTCTCAATGCCTCTCATATTGGATTTGTCTTTTGATGGCGGTTTGAGAAAGAGTTTGGATGAATTTTATGTGTTCTTGGGCATTAGGTTGTTTGTGTCTAATTCTGGTTTGAAGATCAAGGCAATATTTTCCCCACCTCTAGGTATTGGTCCTCAAGTCGATTTATGTTTCTTCTGAGCACTAGAAATTGGCTCCTTGGTTAGATATTTCTTGAATCATCTTTTGGATTCATTGGTATCTTAGGTTTTGTTCTCTCATTGAATTTTAGTCCTCAATTTATATATGGAGATATTACTTTTCACCCTAAAGACTAAGGGAATTTAGTGGTTTTGGTTCTCTGTAACATCCAAAAATCCTCCTTGTTGTGACCTTCTCCTTGACAAACTCTTTTTTTTTTCTCTAGAAGGATGGGAGGAGTTCTGCATTTTCTTGGTTTAGTTGGTACATAATACTTGCTGGAATTTATTTTTATTCTTTGTGGGTTCTCTGTTGAGTTGTGAATTCTACTTTTACAATAGATGGGATAGGCAGTTTTTTGTGTGGCTTCCCTCTTACAATAGTTTGGAAAATGATGAACTTTGTTTTTCAATAGGCGGGATAGGTGGTTTTTTGTGTGGATTCCCTCTTAAAATTTCTTAGCAAAGGACTTTGATGGGAAGTAATGGAGAAGGAGAGGTTGGATAAACTTGCAACCTTAATCCTAGGTGGAGGTTCGACGATCCATGGAAAGATTTAATAATATTAACCCCGTTGAAATTCATAATATCATATCAAATTTTGATGACGAAGTGTGTTTTAATAGAGATGGAAAGTTGTAATTGGATTCTTGATACTAGATATACCAAGTCTCACTAAACATGTTATATATAAACAATTGACCTATAGTGGAAAATTTAAAATCACTTGGGACGGGTTCTTGTAGAGTGCTCAGATACTAAAATCAAGCTAGTGCTACGAATTGATCAAGTTTGTAAAAGGTGTAGAAACTAAAAGATAAAGTCTCAACTTTTATTAAAGGGCTATGTAATCTTAGCACATGTTGATATGTCTTCTCATATATATGGACTCCCCTTCTAGTTAACATGGTCCATAAATACTTTGTTTTTATATATTACTCTCAATCATAAGGTTTCAATTTTTAAATATGATAGGATTATCAAAATTAAAATCTTATTGATTTACTATAGTTTTAGTTACTCTTTTTGATAGACACTACCAAGAAATTAACTCTAGATCAAACCAACAAAAAATCATAAAATATTGTACATTTCCTTTTGCTAATAACATAAATCAACAAGGGCAACTGTGTAACAGTAGTACCTGCTGATTTTTAGTAAATACTAGTCAGTAGGTGTTTGTACCAGTAAATTGACGGTGACAAAATTTACTGTAATTTTGTTTTTGTAAAATATTAAACTAGAACTACGCAATTTAAAGTTCTAAGAGTTTTCAATTCAATTTAGTCACAACAATAATTCAATTCAAAACCAAAATTTTCAATTACACAAGCAAAGAATTTACATTTTTCAAATTTAAACTTTCCAAAAATTGATTACGACGGAAGCTTTATATTACCATAGACGCAAAGTAACCCCATAACATTGAAGTAGGAATATTTTTAAGTAAGGGGATAGTTGCAACACAAGAACCAACCATCATGGACTACTACAAATTACTGAGGCATTTTTCTTTGACCTCAACTGGAAGTAGGTTGTCAATGTCCTTCTTTGGATAAAAAATTAACTCATTAACTGAGACATCCAAATTTCCAATAGATGTAACTAATTGAAGGTTCGCCTATTCAAGTTGTTTCAGTGCCTTCCCAAGAGCCAAAAAACATCCAAAATGGAAAGAGAAAGAACAACGAAAATTTTAGTTCCTATCAATAACAACCCAATTTTTTTTAAATATCCAGAAGCATTGTTAACTTACAAGGGTCAGAGGTGGTTAGTAAACCAATGGAGCTTGCATTTGCTATATGCTTCTTGTGTGTTTGCACACAATTTCCCTAAGATTGAGTTTTGTTTAATTTTTTTGTCAGCAATCTTTACCAATCTATAATAGACTAACTGTAGCAAGTATAACCCATTAATTGATAAAACATCACATTCTTAAACATTCTTACATCTTTACAAAACATAAAATCTGAGTTGTAATTGAAAGGTACCTAGTGTTTCAAAGTAGCTAAGTTTTTTACGTGCATTGGAGATTGGGGTATGACACCATTTGAAAGTTTTGCAATAATCTACCGACATCTTGCCCTTATCAAGATTTTAAAGCATGAAGTTATTCTTGACATTCATTATAGATGTGGTTATGGATGTCTCACATTTAGGAAAAGGAAAGGAGAATTCTTATAAAGGATAGAATGAGCCCATCAATGCCATTTTTATGGAAGGTGAACATTTTCACAAAATCATACCTAGATAGCCTATTGCATGAACAATATAGCAATTAGAGTCTCAAATAGTTCTCTAGCTATCATGGTAAATCTATTGATAATTGAACATTCCCCAAGAATGACCAACAAGATTAAAAAGAATGTTATTCATATGCATACCCTATTTGTAACGAGCAGAGAATTGGTAGTTACTGCAATAGAATGCAAGCTTATTTGTTAAAAATCTCGAGTATTGTTCATAAATAACTGCATAAGTATATCATATTATATCATAGAAACATTCATTATACTATTACAAAAGGGAATAAATGTGTGAAAGATCACAGATGATGATAAAATTCAAAGTTCTTACCAGCTTGTCCAAGCCAAGAACAATTTTGGGCCTAAATATTCTCTATCTTTAGAAAATTTGTACTTGAACGTATACATAAGCACATTTGGTTCGTCCACCCCAAGAATTAATAGAGGTTGACCTCCAATAAGAGAATGGATGATGCCACATATTGCGGTGGATGACAATGTCTAGATTGCAATAAAGATTCCATCTGCAACACATTTTATTTGTTTATTTTAAATACCATGTATTACTAAAGCATCTGCTAAGGTGATAAAACATAACAGTAACACCTAATTGTATTGATCTTTTTGCTATCTTTTTTCAAATTTTATTTGTAAGAATATTGACCTTCTAAAGTGATTGTCTAACTTTATAATGAAATGTGTTCAAAATATTTCACTGTATCCATCCTTATAATCTTTTGGAGAAGTCTTATGTTTTTCTCATAAAACTAACAAAGATTTGCCTATAACGAAGGATGGTTAGTAAATACAACTATATCCTGAATATTATCCCTTTCTAATATTCTTATTGCATAGTAATGATAAAAAATACAAACTCATATTAGAGAGTGCCATAAAATATCAACTTAATTGTTCTCCAAAAGAAATTATTGCAATAACAGAAGCAAAGAATATGTATGTAGTGGGAGAAAGGATCATGTTCAAGCACCATTATTTCAACAAATATTTAGATCATATAAGAAAATTCATCTACATAAAGTTCATTGGAGTTTGGACATCATGGAAATATGAATTTAAGAAAGAAATGGAAATATTTATTTAAAAAGAAAGTCCGAATACAATAGATATGAGTAGCAATTAAAGAAAGAAAAGCAGTCAATAATGCTCATAGTGGAAAATGGTAACCTGTTTAGAATTAATTCCATAATATCATTCCATGATAATTATAATGAGCTCGTCTTGAACTAAATATATGAATCTTGCACTAAAGCCACAAACCCAATCTTGTTTGTAACATATAAACCCTCCCTTCAGATCATTCTTCATTCCTTGGAATGGTACAAAAGTCTCCTCCATGACAAAGAGTGACTAGTGAAAAGTTGCACAAGTTATTGAGTAATCCATCCACATGACAATATTAAAAGAAAAATAATTGGTGATTTAATTGATATGAAAACATTCAATGAGAAACACACTTTATAACTCACAATCTAATGTATGCTAGTACCTCAAGTTAAGTCAACATCACAAGTGTCAAGCTTAAATCTCCTACATTTGCATAATATATGTCTGCTAGGCTATTATATACAAAAGATGGGGATTTTGTAGCAAGAAGTTCCGTGGGATTGATATCTCCATTGTCATAAATCAATTTTTCTCCTACCAATTCATTCAAAAACCCAACATCACATTAATCGAAGCTAAAATATCCATCTCAGTTTTTCACCAGCTGCTTATCATGGTCCATAATATATGTCTCCCATCCACTAGAAGCAGATAAAGGTGCCATTCCACTACCAGATCTCCCTTCTACATAATAACAAAATGAAACCTTAGACTTTCCATTGGGAAAACTAACATCAACACTTTGACACATCTTGTCAAAATCTAGTTGCCCACTTTCCATTACACCCTAAGACCTGGAAGCACATGGATAATAATGACCAATCAAACTTATTAATAAAAAACCCTCATACTCTTGAAAATCATTTTGTAATCAAGAAGTTTGAAACACCAATATTTGCTAGTTTCATCATCGTAGGTGTTGGAGGTTGTTGACTCAGTTCTATTTAAGACAACTTTACCACAACTCTTTGCAATTTCTAACTTGAATACATCTATGTTGTTTTCACTTCCAGGTGCAACTTTAAGTGTTGAGGAAACAAATTATGTTGCATTTGGATTTAAAGAGCACTGCTTAGTATTTGACCCTCCTTTTATGGATGAGTTCATATTTTGTGTAAGATGTTTTAAGATAGAGACTAGTGAGAATGGAGCACATAAAGACCCCGCTTGCATGAAAATTATTATGGACCAATCTTAGTTTGGAAAATAAGCAATGAGAATTCAATCTAGTTATCACAAAAAGTTAAGAGATATCAATAGTAGATAGTAGAAAGGAAAAGTTGCTTAGAAGCCACCAAAAATGTTAATCAGATAAATTTTTTGAACAAGAATTCATCTAAAATTCTAAATAGATGCTAAGTGTAGTAAAAGTCAATAAAAATAAACTATATTGACCTTCCTATATGGTTCTAAAGTTCAAAGATTAAACTAGAATTTGGAAATTCAGTAAATGAGAGGATAGAAATTGTTTGAAAATATCAAGGAATTGAAAGTATGTTGGAGTGTTAATTTTCAGTCATTTGGGTATCCTTCACCTAAATTCATTTGTTATGGATTTATATTAAAATTCCAATTATGTGGAAAATGACTCATTGCAAAATCATTGTAGAATGTAAAAAAGGCTCTTGCGATTTCGAAAGTAACCACCAAACTTGGTGTTGATTGAATACTTTCAAAATGTGTTCAATATTATGATTCAGTTCCGTGGGAGGAGCATGAAGATGAATAAATTATAACAAAGCTTTCAAACCTAGGTTTTAAAGTAATTTCCATCCTTGCTAGAATTCAATCAGTTGATTCAGATGTGATAATAAATGTGTTTCTCTTTGCCATATATGTTGTAATTCAAGTTGATAGAAAACATTCTAATTCTCCTGCTTCTCCGGAAGAACTGAAAGTTTCTGCACAAAAGAATGTAGAGTATATGATAGTCTAATATGATGATGCACCTCTACTTGCAATACATGACAATGTAAGTATGAAGTAAAAAAACATCAATCAGAGTTTTTTTTTCTTTAAAAAAATAAGGGATGCTTGCCCACATTTGAGGATAACATCCCTAGTAAATCCGTCGACATAGACTAGTGTAACTTGGATTCAAACCCAATGCATGTTGGTATGGAACTAGCCAAATGGTTAACAACATTGGCAACAACTAGTTTAATGGTTGAGTTAAACCCTTAGGCTATTGACATTGACATTTCATATTGCATACTAGCTTGTAGAACACCTTAAGATAATTTCTATTAAACATTAAAGTGCTTCTCAACCAAAATGTGAATCTCTATGGTCAATTTTTAGATATTTTCTTGTTGGTTTATTTCATGAGCAAGATTAACATTCATATTCACAATGCATACCCTTGGTTTTTTTCTTTCATGCTTGGAATTAGAATTCCATGTCTATATATTTCTTATTGGACTGCTTTAAATTTCTCTTGTTTTGGTTGTGGTAATCTCAGAATCTATCTGCATTCCACATTTACTTTAGTTGGTTCAGTAAAGCTAGAAACTATCCCCATTTTGGAATATACATGAGCTTTGTCCAATAAAATGGAATCTACATACTGTCATTTCTTGTAAAATGGACTCTTTTAGTTGTGTGTTTATTAGGCAACAAAGCCCCCATAGTGAATTTTTGGGGCTTAAAACCCGATTTTTGGTCCATTGAATGTAAAGACCCCGCAAAATACAGGCGCGGAGTAGAGGAGTCTAGGGTAGTCTGCCTAAAATATTGTAAATTTGAAATAGAGTGTGTCGGCCTACCCATGGTCCACGGATGATGGGATTGTATAAATAGAGCAAGGCTCTAAGGGTAAGAGGCAGTGTTAAGTTTGATGAAGTTATTAGAGGAGGAAACATCTTTGAGTCTGTAAGTCTGAGTCTTGGGTGATAGTAAAGGATATAGGCTCTGCATTTGAGTGCACAAAGGCATAGTAGAGTCTGCAGCTGACTGTGCGGACCCCTGTAGTTGTGTGTGCAAGAAGGAGTTGAGTCGGTGTTGATCAAGATTGGAAGAGATCAATAATAAAGATTAGTTGATTGTTATATTGTGCATATGATTCATAGATCTGCATTTGAATTTTATGTGTTGATGATATGTGTTTCTTTATCTGTGCGCACTTATATGTATGATTATGATTGCGGATCACCTTAATACTTAATTAAAGAACCCTAATTAATAAGGAATTGGATAATTAACATCGATCGCATTGCGGCAGATGCTGCGCGAAGAACACCAGAAGCTTTCGGTACGCGTAGTCTATTAAGTGCGAAGGATGGAACAGACCGTAATCTCCCACATCCAGACATCCCAAGGGTGCAGAAACCTGGTTCCAGTACCCTCCCATACTACCTCGGGTGAGACCTCTATTCGCGCTGCGTGCACTGTTGCCAAAAGGGCCAGTAGTACTAGGATTTGCTTGGCTAAACTCACTAGTGAACCTGGGTCAGGCCCCTAGTAGCCAAAAAATGGTTCCTTTGCTAGGACCATGATCTACCTAAGGGACGTCTGATGTCAAAACACTAGAATACAACAAGGGAAGGAATTGAAGAGTGGTTGGATCAAAAGATTCATGAGTTCATGACATAGGAAAACATAACTCCACAATTATCTGGGAAAAGGTAGTTGGATCGCTACGTGTATATGGAAATGCACGATATTTTCTTTGCATCCTTTCTATCTGAACTGTATGATTGGATTGCAATATTAGCTGATAGTCAGGGAAGGTATAAGCTCGATCAACCAATAGTGTGGACCGCAGTGTTGGTGTGCAGGCTATAAGCATCAGAAGACAAGATCACGTGGGTTGTGGACCGCTGGCTTGACAGGATAATAGGGGGATTCATCATTGAGTTTGCGATAGATACAACCATGAGCTATAGGGAAGCTGAATGAAGTTTTCTCAAGGGACTATGAGGTTGGTACGTCAAATCTTTAAATACCTAGATTAACATGTTGTTATGTGAAAAGAGGGTTATGCAAATACATTAATGTTTGAAATGATGTGGAGTGGGAAGAGCTACCAAGGTAGCGAGGGATTAGAAAATAGTCCCCTGATTTCACCATCGCGAGAAAGTGAGGAACAGTTACCACGTACACCCTCAACACCACCCACTTCACCTCCCTCACTACCATCCCCTCCCAGTCCACCTTCATCAATCCCACCATTGAGTATGGTGAATGTGATCAAGTTACCCGTATTCAGAGGAGTAGGAAATGAAAACCTAGACTAGTTATGGTTCGTGGTAAGAGTAGTGTGGGAAGCATAAGGGGTCATGGGTGATAACATTATGAAGGCTACGTTGGTGAGCACGTCGCAGGATCACATGTTGACTTGGTATATCAAGAAATCTAATTATCACCCCAACACAGGAATAACAAAGATCCAAAACGCATTGAACAAAGAATTTAGCCATCCAAAATC
Source organism: Pinus taeda (assembly GCA_000404065.3). Classification (NCBI taxonomy): domain Eukaryota; kingdom Viridiplantae; phylum Streptophyta; class Pinopsida; order Pinales; family Pinaceae; genus Pinus; species Pinus taeda. The sequence continues at coordinate 49,152 of APFE031330378.1, read as the reverse complement.
TGAGATGCAGTCAATCATTGGATTCAAGGAGATCGCGATGCTCCTAGGTGAGAACCCCTAGGATGTGGATCAGCGGTTGAAAAGTACGATCCACGAGGCTAATATGACGCTTACATATGTGCAACACTGCACGTGGTTTGTGGCCTCTTTGACACTATACCTGAGGACGACACTATCACAGCAGAAGATTTCAACCTAGGCTGAAGCATTGGAAATGGCAATGAGATTGCATGAAACTCCAATACAAGATCCTGGGTTGGGAGTTCAACAAATCCATGCACAACTACAGAATCTATGTTTGGATATGCAGAGTTTGAAGCAGGGTAGGGTGCCATGGCCAGAGGCGCGTGAAGAAGTATGGTGTATAAAATGTAAAGGTCAGGGTCATGACAAATATCACTGTCTAGTATTTGAGAACTACTTGGCAGGAGGGCGGCCATTGTCATTGAGACCAGAAGCACATGCAAAACCAAGTGCGACACTATCCTTATGGTGTGTGATCTGTCATATAGGAGGAAAACACATGACAGAAAATTGTCACTTTTTGCAGAAGTATACCCAGATCCCACAACAATTGTTTTATAAGTTTTATAGTTTGGTAGGACACTATGAGTGTACTTGTTGTAGTTATGAGCTAAGATGGATTGGACTTCGGACTATAGGATGCAAATAGAGACGTGAGGCGTCGACCCAGCTGCAGGGTTTGTGCGCGCTAGATTTCAGGGCTGAGGTCAAGGATGAGGAGGAATGGGACTAGGAAGGGGACGTGGACAGCTGATTTGTTACAATTGTGGAGGACTAGGGTACTACACCCATGATTGCACCAATCTAGAGAAGATATATTATTCGTATTTTTCTCAGTTTGATCATGAAGCAGTGGATTGTCCTACATTAATCGCACAGATGCACGAAAGAGGGGCGCTCCAGCCCCCTCTTACTCATAACATCCAAATGATGAAATTTGAACCTTGTAATGACGATCCCAACATAAGCATGATGCTTAGAAGTGGTGCAACCACAGGGGAAGAGAAGGGAAAGTGGCCTAAGGAGGATACATGGGTTTCCAAGGCTCCTGCAAAGGAACCTAAGTTTGATTTGGAACGCACAAAGGAGACGTTTATGGAAGCGAGGAATAACTTCACAGAAGCCTCCACTTCAGGTATTAAGGACCAACCAGAGCCGAAATTGGATCCTTCCATGCTTACTACCTTTCTGGAGACTTGCATGAAGTTGTTGTGTGATAGTAAGGAAGTTAAAGGACTACAGAAATTGATCACTCAGTGCATAGGATCGCGAGAGCCACGTGTAGTCCGGAAGTTGGGAAAACATGCCTTGCACATGGGGAGGGAGATGAGATTGACAATGCAGATTGGTGAATACGAAATGGATCAGGTTATCTTGGACTTGGGGTTAGACGTGAATGTGTTACCAAAACAAACCTGGGAACGCATGAGAAGGCCCGTGTTGCACTGATCCCCTATCCAATTATGAATGGTGAACCAACAGAAGATCGTGCCTATGGGAAGGTTGTAAGGAGTAATGGTTGATATTGAAGGCGTGAGCACACAGACGGAATTTGAAGTTATCGAGATTGTTGATGACAACAATCCTTTTCCTCCATTGTTAGTAATAGATTGGGCAATTGATATGAATGGAGTAATCAATCTGAATAAGAGGAAGATGATTTTTGGAAAAGAATCACTATGTGTAGTAGTCCCCTTAGACCCGTCCAAAGGAGCACACTACATCGAACCCATGTGCAATGAGGACAATGACGATGAGCTCGATTGCATTTACCAAATAACCATGTAGGACCAAGATCAGGTGAACCTGACTACGAATGGAAGGATCTCGTGGGAACGTGACAATACCTGCATGTCATATTCAAACGAGGAAGTAGAATGTTGGCAGAACTAGTTACACGAAGTGACGACGCTGAATTGCAACATTATGACTAGATCATTCCGTTGCATAACGACAGAAGCAAGGGAACTACCCACACAGGAGGATGTGACAATGGCAGGGGAATTCATGGACAAACTTGAAAGTGGAGTACCAAAACATCAGCGGGACACAACAATGAAAAAAGAACTGTGCGGAACACCTACACACGAAGGGAGAACACATCTCAAGACCATGGTAAGCTAGCATAAGGGTAAAAGGCAGGTGTGATTACGGATGGGAAGCTCCCAATGCCAAACAAACGTTGGGTGGCTAGGACAGAAAAGGTTGTGCATTCCTCAATGTCAGCGAACATGGATTGTGCCATTTTCAACAAACTTAAGGATTGACATTGGAAACCAGCTGAAACAATAGAAAAAGCAATGTGCACCATGAAAGTGCCACCTAGAAGCAGTCAAAAGGGTATGCGGGATCTTGGGCAAGGTTCACTAGGTCATCCGAACTGTGTGGGACTAGCACGTAACAATGGTTTAATGGGCCTCTAGGGCTATTACAAGCGTCTAAGCATGGAGACGACTGACAGAGTCGATACCATAGGCTTGCAAGGAAGGCATCCTCACATAATTGGAACGACTCATAGTGGCCAGGGAAAAGGAGTTATGACATTGCGCAAGAACAACCGTATATAGACGCAGAGAGCTGGTCGGCAAGGGTACTTGAAAATTCGTGCACTAAAAGAAGATCAAGTCTGGCTGAGGGCAAAAAGCAGGATCATAAATGAAGAAATCAACAAACTGGAAACTGAATTCACACAGATAGGCTGCATGGAGAAATTAAGTTTGACGGAACAAAATGTAGGCAGCTGTGCTACTACACTGGAAGAATTGGTGGCTCCGCTACCATGGCCATGGCCACACTCCACTGGACAAAGGAACCAAGGAAGCATACTGTATAAAGATGAATGCACGATGCTAACAGATGCAAGGGTAATTGAGGGGTGCTTGCGGAGTAGGCTAGCAGGTGCAGGGACGCTTCGCGCAGATGGTGTCCCCACTTGACTAGTTGTAGAAATGACAATATCAGCACTCCAAGCAGTTGAAAGAAAGTGTGAGACTATAAACAAGTTTGTAGAAGAACTACACGGGAGGGAGGTTACGAACAGGGACAGTATGTCACAAGGATCGTGATCGTGAATAAGGGGCTACGCTACTATGCAGATAGACTGGAAGGTGATTGTTGATGTCACTGTTCATGATAAGAGGTCCAATTTAAGGCAGAAAGGAGTAGGTAGTGAGAAATTAAGGCAGGAATTAACAGATAGATTTAGGATGATCTGCCGCGAAGAAGGTATTAATAACTCGAAAGTGGAGGGAGTGGGTGAATTAAAATTCAAACAACACTATAAAATTCCTTGGGCTAGCCTCGAGGCAACACTTGGTTGTTTGAGATTTGAACTAGTACAGAGCATTGAGCACCAAGCACTCTTGCCACCTTTGAGTACATGACCAAATGGACCCAGTGTAGATACAATGACGGCTACAAGAACCAGAGTGCACTTCACAAAAGTTACCCCAGATCCATGTATGGCCCAGGAGGGGCTAGGAGAGGTGACAGCTGCACCAAAGATTCCAAAGTCACCCCACACATCGCACCCATAGAAAGACAAGTAAACAATGGGGCCAGTCTGGGTATTACCACGGAAACCACAAGTTAGTAAATTGTCAATGGTGGAGAAGGGAAAAGTTGTCTGTTTTGAAACAAAGGAGGAGGCGGAGGAAGATTTGCAAGCCCTAATCGCCCAAATTAAAGCACAGGATGATGAGGCGGAGAATGTCTCCCTAGTACCATTGGCAATAAAGTTACCCCCTACATCCCCCCGTGGAAGGGGAAAGTCAAGATACCCAAGGACTTGGAGGCCACGAAGAGTGGGCTCCAGACCTCGCTCCTTCCTAATGAACTAAGGTTTGACGGACTCTCGCTGGGACGGGTACTGAACATGAAGTTCAAATACTAGGACCTCATGGACGGCAAGAAATTCCTTCAACTAACAGTGGAGAAACTACTGAAACAGAAATGGCTACGCGGAGTAGAGAAGTTGGGGTTACTCCATCTATGATGGATACCTCACTACCACGGCACGCCTATCACCATATTTGTCATACGAAAACTGCTATGTTTGTTCCATGATGGGTATCTCTAGCTGGAGGAGCCAATTCCCATCATAGTTGACTTAATTCATAGGATTTCCTGATTAACAGTCCAATGGAACAACCCCATCGCCATAGCAAGAAAGAGCAACGATTCGGCACTCGCAGAAGCAATGAAAGCCAAATATAAGCTAGAGAAAAATAAGAGAGGATATGTAATAGCAAGCATCAAGGACCGAGGGGTGCGCGTAGCTACCCAGCTGCTGGCCAGTAAAATGATGAGGAAATGGCGTGCAGACGAAGTACTAGCAACTGTAATTGTATTGGCAGAGGAGTGTGCAGAGGGGGTCTAGTTCAACTGGGCGCGGTTCCTCTACAATGAATTTTTTAAAAATGATAGAGAAGCCCAGGAGTAGGGTAAGACCTTCCACTATGTGTGGTTACACTTATCCATCCTCTTGGTTGCAGGAGAGCTGTCGGACCACAGCCAATTTCCCGAGGTCAAGGGCGACTGACCAAAAGCCGCAAGGTATGCCTCGCTATGGGCGACAAAAGACGCGACAAGGATTCACGAAATAAAGGTGTTTTAGGTGTTCTTAGAGGTGAGCCTATGTATATGGATCAACCGTAGGTCACGTTTGTCCCCAACAGTGCACAACGGTTTACAAAGTGTGGTAGAATTCAAGGTGGATATGCATAACCTGTATATTCATGCCCGCAAGGATCCCGCACGAACATGGGTAAAGCACCCATTCATCACCACGGATGATCCAATCTTTGTGGTGATGGAATCATGGCCTCGAGAGTGGCGTGCCCTAGACTTGGCTACAATAGAGAAGATTTCTGAGTAGCAGCAAAAGAAGGACGCCAAGCTGCGCCTCGTGCGTCTCACTGAAAAAAGGTGCCAGGAATAGGAAAATGTTGCACATCTAAAGGTGGCCGAGGCAGCAGTGGTAGTACAAACAGAAGAGACCACAACCACACCGAGCAGGGGCCTCGACGAGGGCTAGGAAATTTTCGCAGAGCCGCACAGAGAGGGGGAAGATCAGCTAGAGGTATGCATAGACCCTGTCTTGACTCAACTCAAGAGGCCACACACCCAGGAGAAAGCAGTGCCACGGAAGAGTATAAAGGCATTAGAGCCAATAGATGCCTTCAAGGAATTAATTACAATGAAGACAACTATGTTGGGGGCGCTTAGAGAGCAGTTGTAGGCATTACAAGTGTGATCCCCGGGAGTGATTCCACCACACGGCGTGACAGGGCCATCCGACGATAATCAGCTAGTGTGCGCCCATACGGCACATACTGTTGCATTACCAAAAGGCATAGTTCTAGCAGCAATTGAGGGCGACGAGGCCACGATGAAGGGTTGGGGGTTGAATTTGGCTACCCTTCCCAAAGAGACCCCATACCAACTATAGGATGGGGTAACCACTGAGCTCCACGCTAAGGAAGGTCGCGCTCTCCACATCTCAATGGAGCAGAAAGGAAATCTGGAGCACATCAATCTACAGTGCGATGACTTGGTTGTACACAACCAAGGATTGGAACAGGCCATGGAGGAAGCCTGTAGTAGCGTACCAGAATTGGTTGTGCCAACGCAACTCCCAACAGCTAAAACGATTCACCATATTGCGGTAGGATTTTGTAGGGCCCAAGAGGAGGCTACGAAAGATCAGTTGGAGCTGAACTTGTAGATTGTTGAGCTATGGTTGAAGGTGCAACCCTCTAAACCCTCGAAGTTCAAAGATCAATGCCATTGTGCCATTCAATCAGGGTTGGAAGCTATAGAGCATGTGGTACAATACTTCACAGGGTTGTTGGATCAATCCCTCCTCACACTCACTTCATTGCAATAATATCAAACCATACAACAGCTAGAGGCAAAAGCATGGTAGCTACAACAGGCATATGAGAATATCATAGGGACCGCACAAATGGTTGCCCTTACTCAACGTCTTGCTAGAATGAAGGAGGCCCAGGCTCTCAAGGAATAGGTGGATGCTGCGCGCCAGAAAGAAGCAATGCTTAAAGTACGCATTCAACCTTGGCTTAAGGAAGCCTTCCTGGTCACCGCCACAATGGAGGAAAAGCTTGCACAGATGCCGAATGCATTTATGCTAAGGCAAGAAGCTACCCCTGATAATGATGCATTAGAGAGCCATGCCCAACTGATACAGTGGACAACAGAAGAGTGTGGTGCCACTGTAAGCGAAGTGCAGAAGTTGCTGGATGGACTCCACACAAATATTAGAGCACTAGCTGAGTGACTCGGGAAGAGTCACGTTGATTGCGTTGAGGGCCTGTTGGGTAGCGGAGCCCACATAGTGGATTTTTGGGGCTTAAAGCCCAAGTTTTGGTCAATGTAATGTAAAAATTCTGCAAAATGCGGGCGTGGAGCAGAAGAATCTAGGGTAGTCCACCCTAAAATATTATAAATTTGACATAGAGTGTGTCGGCCTACCCATGGTCCACAGACCATGGGATTGTATAAATAGAGCAAGGCTCTAAGGGTAGAAGGTAGTGTTAAGTTTGATGAAGTTCTTAGAGGAGGAAACAACTTTGAGTTTGTAAGTCTGAGTCTTGGGTGATAATAAAGGGTAGAACCTCTGCAGCTGAGTGCACACAACCCTAGTAGAGTCCAGATGAGTTCACAGACCCCTAAAGCTATGTGTGCAGGAAGGAGTTGATTCGGTGTTGATCAAGCTTAGAAGAGATTAATAATAAAGATGATTGTTATATTGTGCATCTTATTCATAGATCTGCATTTGAATGTTATGTGTCGATGATATGTGTTTGTTTATCTGTGTGCACTTATATGTATGGTTATGATTGTGGATCTCCTTAATACTTAATTAACAAACCCTAATTAATAAGGAATTGGACAGTTAACATTGATCACGCTGCAGCTGAAGCTACATGAAGAACAACAGAAGCTTTCATTACGCGTAGTCTAGTAAGCGCGAAGGCTGGAATAGACCTTGATCTCCCACATCAAGACATCCAAAGGGTGCAAAAACCTAGTTCCAACACCCTCCCATACTACCTCGGGTGAGACCTTAGTTCGCACTCCGCGGACTATTGCCGAAAGGGCTGGTACTACTGGGATTTGCTTGGTTAAACTCACTGCTGAACCTGGGTCAGGCCCCTAGTAGCCAACAATGTTTTAAATGCATATTATACTTTACGATGTTTAGTAGTAGAAGAGGAAGGAGTTGTGAGCATATGAAGTTGGGTTTGCAGTAACTATTAATATATTTAGCATCAATAATAGTAATTTTTTATTCTAATCTATTGTTTGTACCTATTATTTTGGTGACACTACATGGATGGAAGGAATTCTCTAGCAAATGATAGACAAATCTTGCTACAAGTCTATGCATTTCTTGAAGTAGGAGATGACTCGAGAGATATGGAAATTTTAAAAAAGACTGAAATGGGATTCAAAGATGTCCAATTGTATCTATTCACACCTAAGCATAGTTTTGTTGTGAACCTTATTGGTTTGCAATATTGCTTAATTTTCCTAAGAAACTAGGTAAACAAATTTAATCCTTTATTCTCTTCGATACATGTGAGAACATGACAATGTGTATGTGCAATAGAGAGGTTTTTGCTAGAAACAAGTTAATTTGATTTCATATGAAATGAGTAGTGGTAAAATTTTTGGTTGAATTCTTATTGTTGTGTCACATTTTTCCTAAGATGGATCTTTTAACGAAATTTGTCAGTAAGTGGGCTAAGCTTTAGATAAAATTCATTAGATGATTAAATATTTAAGATTTAAGTCATGTCTATTGAAAAAATTAAATTGATAGAAATTACAGGCAATGTTTTGGAAATTGTTGAGTTTGACAATGTAGGCAATTGGGTATGAAAATGTAATCCTTTGCTAGCTTGTTGGGGCTTGACCTAGGTTCGGAGTTAATTAGCGAGAAAATCCCGGTACTATTGGCCCTTTTAGCAACAGTCCACAGAGCGTGAACTGAGGTTTCACCCGAAGTAGTATGGGAGGGTGCTAGAACTAGGTTTCCACACCCTTGAGATGTCTGAGAGGTTCGAATGGTCTCATTGTGTGTCCCTGTGGACAAGTCACTTTGCGCACTTCCCTATTCCTCTTGCCCTGATACACTGCCTTCGCACACCCCTAACCAGGGAGTGTTGAGCTTCCGCGCTGCGAGAACCACACTCTGTGCTATTGCCCGCGATCTTACTTATCTTCCTATACAAGTTAATTACCTTCACATACTTGGATGTCTTATGTTATAATTAGTTATACAAAACATTCAAATAAGTTTGTGCAACATATAAACAGTATACTTGCAAATTATACCCAGTCATATATTAAAACAGGGAAAGATGCATAGAAATATGGTAAACTTTCTCTTTATTGATTCTTCCAAGTGTTACAGACTCGACCTGCCTTGCGCACTCAGCTGCAGGGGTCTGCGCACTTAGCTAGGGACTACTAGGCCTTTGCGCACTTAGCTGTAGAGCCTTCCCCTACTCTACGACCCAAGGAAACACTTTACACTTCTTCTCCATCACTTAGAATTCTCATGCTTTTCTATTCTATCTTCTCTATTAGTTATCTTATACACTTAGAGCCTCACTCTATTTATACAATCCCATGGTCTGCGACCATGGGTAGGTCTATCCAGCCGACATTACATTACAAAAGCTAGGGTGGACAACCATGTGACTCTATTATGATTTCGCGCCCCGCGCCTGCAATTTGCGGAGCTTTTACAAAAGGATTGGGTCAAAACTTAGGCTTTAAGCCCCAAAACCTACGTTGGGGGTATTCCATACCCGACATCCTTTTTTCTCCAAGGTGAACACATTTGGTTTAACTTTCGCTACCATTTATAAAGGAGACAAAACCACAACTTGACCTATAATTTTTTTATGAAAAAATTCCTTACAAAATGGATAATGATCTCTACCAACGCATAGAATTTGTGTTTATTTCACTGGTTTTGACATTGCCTTCTAGTGGTTGAGCTAAAATTTTGGCAGACTAGCTTAAAACAGAGCAAGAAAAATACACAGATTTAAGTGAAGGTTTAAAAAAAAGAAAGCAAAATACCGAAGTGAAGCTTTTAAAGTGTGGTGTTATATATTGAAAGCGAAAAAATGGATAATGTCTTTGGGTTTGATTGGTTTTAATACCAATAATACCTCTATTGTTACCGATGTTGGCCATTAATATAATTGGCTTCAAATAGAGCAGGAAAACTATCCAGATTTAAGTGGATCTTTTGGAAGTGTATTGTTAGAGGTATAGGAAAACAAAAAGGGGATTGTATTTCGATCTGAATAGTGTTAGTAGTACCTCGATAGTGTGAAATATTGGTCATTAATATATTGTAAAATTGTAAGTCCTTTGAAAATGTATCCCATGTTGTAATGTATATTTAACATTCTTGTTGTTACTCTATTAATTTATCTCATATAGGTTGTATTTGATGTTATTAACTACCTTGGGGATGGTAATGCAAGTTTAACAAAACAAATTTCACTACAGTTGAATGCAAAAAAGATTAAAAGGAATTGTTACAATCCTCATAAGGTCTAAATGATATTCTATTCACCATGTTTTGGAATAAATAAATAATTTAACCAATCAACAACGTGAATGCAGAGAACCTATCATAAGCTTAAAAAATTATACCGACCAACTCTCGATAATCATGCTACTTGATCCTACACTTATTGATAACAACTTAGAATTGAATTGTATATAACCAAAAAGGAAAATAGGATTTATAGAGGTATTTATTCATCCAGATGCATAGAATAATATATTGACTTATCCACAATAATTTCCCAACTTCTAAACCTTGTCACCTCCATGAAACCTCACACAAATTAAGACATAAGTAAAGCTATTGTGCAATTTTGCTTATATGGATTTAGAAACAAAAAATAAAACATTCAAATCATCATACATTACATTTATCAAAATTAAAGGGATATAAGCCTAGCAAAAATAATTATAAGATTTTGGAAGATCTTGTTTAGTGGTCAAAATCAATAATTGTGGAAACTGCATCCATGCATATAGAGGCCTCGTGAACACAAGAAAACATAGGCATTATGTGTTAATCATTACAATTAGCAAGTGTTTTCAGGCCTGATTATTTCCCATTGGTGTCACATATTTTCATATATCTTTTGAAATCTAGAAGTGGAACACTATATAGGAATCATCCTCCGATTGTATAATAACCAAAGAGAATTAGTTATGAAATTAATATTGCTATGAGAGTTAATACATGTTCCTAAAAATTACAATCAATAGAGAAACACAAATGTTACCATGGCTTTTTAGGCGTTTGAATGGATAACCATTCAAAAGGATGCAGGAAGGACAAGGAAAATTGAACACTTCTCTTGTGTTCCCTAAAGCGGCATATGGGTCGGACCATTAGCAATATGGTAGTATGAATTGAACACAAGGGAAATGGATTTTTGAAAAACCTAAAACTTCTTCACCTACAAGGTTGTGTTGAATGACCAACAAGAGCAGAAAGATAATGCCTCACACAAGATTTGTATGTTGGAAACCTCCCTTAGAACTATCTAAAGCACAATGCAACATCCATGTACAACCAATGAATATGAGGGCCACACTTTTCATTATAATAATCGAATGCAACATAAAAAAAATAACAACAAAAAACAAGAAAATATTCATAATAAATTAAATTAAATATGAAGAATATGAGATAGGCACACATAGCTTGCATTCTACCCACGTTCACCCTATGGACTCCCACATTAAACTATTCATGGTTTAAAAATTAAGAACATTATAAAAATTAAAAATTTAACTTGCAAATGTGGTGGCTTATTTGCTTCATAGTCGGTTGTCTATTGTGGAAAGAAGAGACAAAGTGTTGTGAAGTCCTTGAGCTTTGTCGAAAACTTTTTGTATCTTTGCAATCTATCTTGAGGAACCAACAACAATAATTCCAAAATTTCATCCTCGTCCGAGTTCCACCCTCTTTCCTGGGTGGGCATTTACATCCATGGAATAATGAGGAATAATGACCTATTGTAGGCATGTAACGAGATGAAGCCAATAATGGGGGGTAGGCATGTAATGAGATGAAGCCAATAATGGGGGCTTCAGTGGATCTGTAATGCTAAAATCCTAAAGTTAGTCTAAACCAGTGGAGAAGATGAAACTGTTCAAATTTGTCATCTTTAAGAGCATTCTAGGTAAGATCTAAAAGCCTTGATGTTACTTCTTTTCCTTGGAAAAAGTTTCAGAAGTAATATCCCTATACAATTTTCCAATCAATATAGATGGTGTTACTCAGTGAATTATAGAAGCTAGTTTTTATTAAATAAATGAAATAAGAGAAAATGGATGTGGCTCAAAAAGACTTATATGGATCTAGGTTCTTACTCTCTTCTTGGTTAAGGTAAACCACAACAGTTCATGCAACCATCGAGTGAAGCCACAAATGGAATAAGGAACCTTAGTTCATCCACTAAGGCTTACACTTTTATATACATACATTATGGGAATCTAAATAAAAATTCTCCTGGACAACATAAAATGATTTTTTTTCTGGTCCTAAGTCAAAGTAAACTTAAAACACTTCCACACTCACACCTCAGGGTAAATGGGGTCCGCTGCTAGATCAACCTAAGATACTAGCTAGTAAGATATTATTTTTTACCTTTCACACAACCTTGAGATATTACTATTCAATGGGAAATTAAAAAAAAAATGATTAGCTCTTAGCTCTACAAACCCTCTTACCTGTAATTGGCCTAAAATTACCCAAAGAGAGAGAAATTTTTGAGGTTTCATATTGAGTATTTTTGCAATTAAATAGCATGTGGCAATAACTTTAGATATAAAGAATTTGAGAAAAATTTGAGGTTTCATATTGAGTATTTTTTCAATTAAATAGCATGTGGCAATAACTTTAGATATAAAGAATTTGCTTGCAATTCAAGAAAACTTTTGTATAAGAAAATTTTAGATACGAGAAACTTTGGATATTAGAAAAACTTGCTGCATTGCCACAACCAGATTTTGGATAAAATAAAATAACATTGCCTCAGCTGATTTTGGATAAAATAAAATAACATTGCCTCAACCTTAAAGTATTAGGGCGCGTGAATTTTATAATAAGAGTTGGAATGTTTTACGGCCCAAAATTTTTAGTTAAAATTAAGATGAATGAAATTGCAAATATTAAAACTTTGATTAAATTTACATAACCATAAAAATTTTCTGTCAAAGAATATACTAATTGGCACTCAATGCACTCAATGATGGAGTGATAGTCCGGTTGAAAACAAAGATTAATAATAATATATATGATTTGAATGTGATTTTTTTTAAATAACATGCCATAGAATAATAACTATGAGATTCACTCAAATAGTATATTTACGTCGTAAGGCATTTCCCTATGAAAATAACTCCCTTAAAATGCCACCGTGTCACCTTTATCACCCTTTGATCAATTGTTAGATGATCCAAAAAATATTAACCATTAGATCTCATCACTACCCACAATTGCTTCAACTGTCAAATTGCATGAACACTAACACCTGAAATGAGCGCCTAAAACCTCGTAGACCCAGCCCATTTCCTCAATGCTTCCCCTTTGTTTTGCGTAAAGCTGACCATTCTCTATATTATTTCCATCATCGGAAGAGGCAGCGCATGAAAAAGAAATTGGAGAAGTGATGCCATTACTACCTACTGGACATAGAATGTGGAGAAGAGATGCCATTACTACCTGAATGGACATAACACAGTGGTGGTTGCCTTCTTTACCTGCTCAGGAATGTCGGCAGCAACATAATCTTATTCTTATGTGATGCTATATTTTATTTTCTTACTGTTATGTGATAGCAGAGTGTGCCTTCGTTACCTGCCCAGGAATGCCGACATCAGCAGAATCTTATTCTTATGTGATGCCACATTTTATTTTCTACTGTTACGTGATAGCAGAGTGTTTGCCTATTATTTGAGATTGTATAAATAACTATTGTCAATGGCTTTGGAACTTAGGAATTCGTGCTCGACTTCATCTGTGCTATTGAATACTTCCTGCTTTAGAATTCACATTGGGATTCATATGTGCTATTGAATACTCCTAGCCTTTTACATATTCTTACTGGGAAGCCTGTGCCTTTTTGTCCCCATCTTGGTTGTGCCATAACCACAATCAAACCAGCTGACCGATAAGGTTTGTCATAACTGTAAACAGAGATTTATTCAAGCTTAGCAACAATTACTATCATCATCGGCTAATGTTTAAATACTAAATTGAAAAATTTAGTTAATGCCAAATAATGTATACATTTTTTAGGGCATTGGGTATTAGCAACACCAGAACTACATTGTGGGTTTTGTATTGGGCAAATTCATATTGTGGAATTTGGGTTTTGCATGAGTATTGTTGTTTCTAGTGAAAACGATGTTGTACATAATGGTGGAGAGATGTTGTGCAATTGCATAGAATGAAATGATAGGTGGCTATGCTCAACATAGGTGTAATGACCAAGAACTGAAACTATTTAATGCAATGCTAAGCTAGATGAAGTTATATGGAATTCTGTAATTTCAGGTTCTGTAATTTGATGATATGCACAAAATGGGTAATGCCATGAGGCCCTAAATTTTTTTGGTCAAATGAGGAGAGTGTTTTTAAGCCAAACAACTTCACCTTTAGCAACATTCTCAAGGCCTGCACTGGCAGTACAACTCTAGAATAGGGTTATAACATCCATGCTGACATTATTAAGAGTGGGTTTGAGGTGGATTTTGCTGTTGGAGACACTCTTGTTGGTAGGTATAAAAAATGTGGGAATGTAGATGATGGACACCAAATGATTGACCTAACCACAAGATAAAACTACAAGATAAAACAACAACAACATCATCAGTTAAGTAGCAGAGATAAGAAGAAAGTTGGATACTTTTATAGGTGTTTTTTCATATTCAATGTTCATAGTTTAATTTTCTTTTAATTCAAAATTTTATTTTATAGTTATAAATGAAAAATAGTAGTATATTTCCCCTTCATTATATCAATAGATATAATTTCCAATATTAATGAATTGATATTTCTAAATACATATTTATTTTTACACATTTACTTATTACAATTATGAAAATATTATACAAATTATCAAATAAGACATTCTTGACATCGAATTCCTTAATTTTAAGAGAGAAAAATGATGCAATCAATGTATATCAATCACATTTCTTAAACATTTTCACAATTAAATTTCATTTTTTCAAACTATTTTTATCCTACAAAAATTGTATATCTTGATTGAAACAACTTATTTCTTCAATCATTTTAATCAAAATACACAATTTCTTTGAAAGGAAAAACAAATTGACAACCTATTACATGTTATACTAGTATATAATATTAAATATTATTCAAATCAATAATTACCAACTGTCTTTTTAGATATGCACAGAAGCAAAATCTATGCCAAGTGCTTGATGGTTTCTGGTGAAGTCTGTTCCCACATGTGTTGGGATTGAATTGAAATATATCAGGACTTGATGGACCATAAAACCCTTCCACTCCAATATCTAGTAAATGCTTTCTATCGATGGACTTCACATAAACTGCCATTTCCTCAATCCATGCCTGCCGATTGACATCGAGACATTTCAAACATTAGTACTACTGATCAACCTGTTTTTTCTTCAATTTTTTTGGGAATTATAATTGAAATATCAATTTATAATTTAAATGATATTTGAAACATCAGTACTATTGATCAAGCTCGTTTCTCTTTAGTTTCTTTGGGAATTATAATTAAAATATCAATTTATAATTAAAGAAATATTTAATTTATCATGGCACAATTCAATTAGCAATATTCATGTTATGAAGTATTATATAAAATATACTATCAAAATTTAAATCCAAAGTTTAAGTCTCTGTTTTAGCCAAAAAAAACTGTTAACCTATTGTTTCACCTAAAAATTATAATGGTTCTATCCCTATTAGGCCAATAATAAATAAGAACTCTGCCTAATTGTCAATTCATGGAATCATAAAAATACAAAAAGGGATGATGGTATTTAACCTGCAAGTAATCTCTTGTTGGATCGGACAGGCAACGAGGCTCATTTATGAGCTCCCAAGCAAATATCGTTGGATTGTCCTTGTAGGCCACATTAGTGATCTTGTTAATTGTGGTTAGAATGGTCTACCATCAAAACACAATATCAATGGTTTCAAAAACTTTAATGGCAGTGTCATCCAATATTCAAATACAACAAATTGATCATTATCTACCTTGATATGGTTTTTGAAGTAGGTTTTCGTTGTAGTGTCTCAAAAGAAGGCATCCTCAGAGTTTAAAGTAAGGCCTGCATCTCGACCCCATTTGAAATATTGTGATTTTCCTCCATATGCTTCCCAATTGTTGGATGAACTTAAAATAAGGTGAATTTATTATTTATGGCTTCACTGATAACAAAATCTAAAGCCTGCAATCAACAATTTATATGTTGTGAATAGCCACGCAAATGTTTGGTTTTCTTATCAACCAATGTGAAAGTTATTTACTTAGTTGTCCATAGGATTATAAACTTTAAATAGATATGATTATAAATTTTAAATAGATATAATTCATAGCGACCCAAATGTTTGATTTTTTTTATCAACCAATGTGAAGGTTATTTACTTGATTGTCCATAGGATTATAAGATTTAAATAGATATGATTATAAATTTTAAATAGACTTGATGTATTGTTAAAGCATTTCTGATGTTGAAGTCACCGGTTCCAACTTAGTGGTAGTATTACTTAATCTAAAAAAAGAAATAAGTTATCTCTGCCATGAAAATGTGTTCAACTTAAACACTAGGGGATTTTACTTGCCTTGAAGACTTGCTCATCATAAAAACCAAGGGATCTTTACATGGCTCTCCATCCACCATCATTGAAAGCCCATATTTTTCCTACTGTGAGTCCAACAGAGGCTGCCTGCTGTAGAAATTTGGAACTTTGGATTTGGTGGAAGTATCCACTGCAAATACCATGAGCCAATATGCGTTGAATCCATTCACATAAAAGATTAAGCCATTAAGCATGAACTTATTTCCTTTCTTCTCCACCATATTCCACTCCCCCTAATCTCTTACCTGCAACTTCAAACAATCTTCTCGTGACCTATAAATGTATGTATCCTTTGTGTCCAGTATTGCGCGGCTTATCTACAAGTTCATGGAAACTAGGAGAGCCACGTGAAGATAATGATAGCAGAGAGGCAACCCCAACTTCTTCCTATTAATATTCATCATCTTATTCGATTTTTGGTCCTCAGCCTCCCCTGTATGTTCTATGAATGTTGTGGGATAATTAGTTTCCAATGCTATTTGTAGAACAGGGGAGGAGTATCAGTGATGAATCGTTGGTAGGATGAGGATGATTATTATAATATAGATATTGTCAAGAGTGAAAATTTAGACATGGGTCCATGAATTTTCTAATAATGTAAGAAAAGACTCCCAAACCAATTGGCTGGAATTAGCTTCACACTAAAATTGCATCGACTGATATATTAAAACTACCACTTTCCACAATGTTAAGATCATAGTCTTTAACATTATATTAAAATGTTGATACTTCCTTGATGTACACTGTAAGTTTCCTTTGAAGGCCAGGTTGATAACTTCCCAAACATATAATAATTTGAAACCTTGATAAATACATTCACCAATAAATCATTTTTACATGTACTTAATGCTTCCACACTTACCATACTTAGTATCGTTAAATGTTAGCGACGAAGTATGAACAATGTTGTGAAATAGATGGAAAGCTTTGTAATTTAGTTGTTCTTTACCTAATGATAATACTCATTTTGAAACAAATCTTTTATTAAAAGATATCGATATCAAGAATAACTGTTTAAAAGATACGCAAAAGAGAAGTGCTTTTATATTGGTTTATCATATTAAATTTTATAATAAACAATAATAATATTTTTAAGGCATACCCCACTTTTTTAAGGGCTTCTGAATCTGCAGTTCTGTAATTGTAAGCATATGGGCTGCTAGAGAAGCAGTATTTATTATATGATAGCAGAGTGTGCCTTCGTTACCTACCCAGGAATGCTAGCAGCAACAAAATCTTATTCTTATGTTCTGCTACATTTTATTTTCTATTGTTATGTGATAGCAATGTGTTTTCTTTTTATTTGATTTTGTATAAATAACTATTGTCAATGGCTTTGGAACTTAGGAATTCACGCTCAACTTCATCTGTGCTATTGAATACTCCCTACTTTTGGATGTCATCTGTGCTATTGAATACTCCTTGCTTTGTAATTCACACTGGGATTCATATGTGTTGTTGAAGACTCCCAACTTTTTACATATTCTTCCTAGGGAAGCCTGGTGCCTTTTTGTCCCTAACTTGGCTGTGCCATAAACACAGTCAAACCAGGTGACTGATAAGGGTTGTCATAACTGTAAACAGAGATTTATTCGAGCTTAGTAACAATTACTATCATCATCGGCTAATGTTTAGATACTAAATTGAAAGATGTAGTTAATTCCAAATAATGTATACATTTTTTGGGGCATTGGGCAGTAGCAACACCAGAACTATGTTGTGGGTTTTGTATTGGGCAAATTAGTATTGTGGAATTTGGGTTTTTTTTTAGTATTGTTTCTTCCAGAGAAAACGATGGTGGAGAGATGTTGTGCAATTGCATAGAATGCAATGATAGGTGGCTATGCTCAACATGGGTGTACTGACCAAGCACTGAAACTATTTAATGCAATGCCTAAGCTAGATGAAGTTACATGGAATTCTGTAATTTCAGGATATGCACAGAATGGGTAATGCCATGGGGCCCTAAATTTTTTTGGTCAAATGAAGGAGAGTGCTTTTAAGCCAAATAACTTCACCTTTGGCACCATTGTCAAGGTCTGCGCTGGCAGTACAGCCCTTGAATAGGGGAAGAAGATCCATGCTGACATTATTAAGAGTGGGTTTGAGCTGGATTTTTCTATTGGAAACACCCTTGTTGGCAGGCATAGAACAACATTAGCATCATCAGTCAACTAGCAGAGATAAGAAGAAAGTTTCATACTTTTATAGATGTTTTTCCATATTCAATGTTTGTAGTTTATTTTCTTTTAATTCAAATTTTTATTTTATAGTTATAAATGCAAAACATTAGTATATTTCCCCTTTTTTATATCAATAGATATGCTTTTAAATATTAATGAACTAATATTTATAAATACATATTTATTTTTTACACATTTACTTATTACAATTATGAAATTACTATACAAATTATCAAATAAGACATCCTAGATATCCACTTCCTTAATTATAAGAGGGGAAAATGATGCCATCAACCTATATCAATCACATTTCTTAAATATTTTCACAGTTAGAATTCATCTTGTCAAACTATTTTTCTTCCAGGAAAACTGTGTCTTGATTGAAACAACTTATTTACCTCTAATCATGATGAATGCCGAGAGTCCACTCAAAATATCAATCATCTTAATCAAAATAATCATTTTCTTTGGAAAGAAAAACAAATTGACAAAATGTTACATGTTATACTAGTATATAATATTAAATATTATTCAAATCAATAATTACCAACTGTTTGTGTAGATATGCACAGAAGCAAAATCTATGCCAAGTGCTTGATAGTTTCTCGTGAAGTTTGTTCCCACTTGTTGTGCATATGTGTCAGGGATTGAATTGAAGTCTATTAGGACTTGATGGACCATAAAACCCTTCCACTCCAATATCCAGTAAATGCTTTCTATGGACGAACTTCACATAAACTACCATTTCCTCAATCCATGCCTGCCCATTGACATCCAGACATTTCAAACATCATTGACATCCACACATTTCAAACATCAGTATTACTGATCAACCTGGTTTTTCTTCAAAAATTTTGGGAATTATAATTAAAATATAAATTTATAATTAAAAAGAGATTTAATTTTTCATAATGCAACTCAATTAGCAATAACTGTATTATGAAGTATTATATAAAATATACTATCAAAATTTAAATCCAAAGTTTAAGTCTCTATTTTAGCCAATGAGCTGTCGGTTAAGCTATTGTTTCAACTAAAAATTATAATGGTTCTATCCCTATTATGCCAATAAGAACTAAGAACTCTGCCCAATTGTCAATTCTTATAATCATAAAAATACAAAAGCTATTTTTTCAACTAAAAATTATAATGGTTCTATCCCTATTATCCCAATAAGAACTAAGAACTCTGCCCAATTTTCAATTCTTGTAATCATAAAAATACAAAAGCTATTGTTTCAACTAAAAATTATAATGGTTCTATCCCTATTACGCCAATAAGAACTAAGAACTCTGCCCAATTGTCAATTCTTGTAATCATAAAAATACAAAAAGGGATGATGGTATTTAACCTACAACGTATCTCCAACTAGATCAGACAGGCAGCGAGGCTCATTCATGAGCTCCCAAGCAAATATCATTGGATCGTCCTTCTAGGCCACATTAGTGATCTTGTTCTCTAGTTAGAATGGTTTGCCATCAAAACACAATATCAATGGTTTCAAAAACTTTAATGTGGTTTTTGAAGTAGGTTTTCAGTGTATTGTCTCAAAAGAAGGCATCCTCAGAGTTTAAAGTAAGGCCTGCATCTAGACCCCATTTGACATATTGTGATTTGCCTCCATATGCTTCCCAATTGTTGGACAAACTTAAAATTAAGGTGAATTTCATTATATATGGCTTCATTGATAACAAAATCTAAAACTTGCAATCAACAATTTATATGTTGTGAATTAGCCACCCAAAGGTTTGGTTTTTTTATCAACCAATGTGAAGGATATTTACCTGACTGTCCATAGGATTATAAACTTTAAATAGATATGATTATAAACTTTAAATAGATATAATTCACAGCCAACCAAATGTTTGGTATTTTTAAAAACCAATGTGAAGGTTATTTACTTGACTGTCCATAGGATTATAAACCTTAAATAGATATGATTATAAACTTTAAATAGATAGTGAATGGATGTATTGTTGAAGGTTATTTACTTGATTTTCCATAAGATTATAAACTTCAAATAGATATGATTATAAATTTTAAATAGACTAGATGTATTGTTAAAGCATTTCTAATGGTAAAGTCACTGGTTCAAACTTAGCGGTAGTCTTACTTAATAAAAAAAAAATGAATTTATCTCTGCCATGAAAACTTGTTCATCTTAAACACTAGGGGATTTTACTTGCCTTGAAAACTTGCTCATCGTAAACACTAGGGGATCTCTGCAGGCTCTCCATCCACCATCGTTGAAAGCCAATGTTTGGCCTACTGTGTGTCCAACAAAGGCTACCTGCGGTAGCAATTCTGAAACTTTGGATTTGGTGGAAGTATCCACTACAAATACCATGAGCCAATATGTGTTGAATCCATTCAAATAAATACTGAGCCATTGAGCATGAACTGATTGCCTTTCTTCTCCACCATATTCCACTCCCCTCATCCCTTACCTGCAACTTCAAACAATCTTCTCGTGACCTATTAGTGTATGTATCCTTTGTGTCCAGTACTGCTCTACTTATGTACAAGTTCATGGAAACCACTAGAGCCACGTGAAGATAATGATAGCAGAGAGGCAACCCCAACTTCTTCCTATTAATATTCATCATCTTATTCGATATTTGGTCCTCAACCTCCCCTGTATGTTCTGTGAATGTTGTGGGATAATTAGCTTCCAGTGCTATTTGTAGAATGGGGGAACGGAACAGGGGAGGAGTACCAGTGATGAATCGTTGGTAGGATGATGATGATTATTATAATATAGATATTGTCAGGAGTGGAAAATTAGACATGGGTCCATGAATTTGCCAATATTGTAAGCAAAGACTCCCAGACCAATTGGCTAGAATTAGCTTCACATTGAAATTGCGTTGACCGATATACTAAAACTACCACTGTCCACAATGTTAAGATCATGTTCTTTAACATTATATTAAAATGTTGATACTTCCTTGATGTACATTGTAAGTTTCCTTTAAAGGCCAGGTTGATAACTTCCCAAACAAATAATAATTTGAAACCTTGATAAATACTTTCATTGATAAATCATTTTTAAGTGTACTTAATGCTGCACACTAACCATACTTTTGAAATATTGTTAAATATTAGCAATGAAGTATGAACATTGTTGTCAAATAGATGACAAACTTTGTAATTTAGTTGTTTCTTTACCTAATAATAATACTCATTCTGAAACAAATCTTTTATTAAAAGATATTGATGTTAAGAATAATGTTTTAAAACTTATTGAAACGAGAAGTGCTTTCATATTGGTTTATGATATTAAATTTTATAATAAACCATAATAATATTTTTAAGATGTAAATTGAACGATCTTTTCTTTAAGGGTGTAGCGTGAGAAATACAATTACCTTTATCTTTGGTGTGCTCTTCTTTATAATTAAAGTAAGAAGGCATACCCCATTCTTTTAAGGGCTTCTGAATTTGGAGGTCTATAAGTGTAAGCATATGGGCTACTAGAGAAGCTGTATTTATTGGGAGAGATGGTTCCCAAATGACAAGTCGGAAAGAGTATGGAGTTATCATCTTATTGCAATTTTGTTTTAATTCAAATCAAACTTATGGATACTTTGCTAGCTTTTAAGATTATGCCTATGTCCTCACACAATTAAACAAACAGATCAATAATTTCTTTTCTATGACTGGAACAAAAAGAGAAATTTAACTTTTTCTTTTTTTTTTGGGAAATCTGTGCTTACCATTATCATATTTTAATCGGAATAAATTTATTGTAGATTTGGGAATTTTTGAGAAATTGGACAGAATGAGTAAAGTTAAAAGGTTAGTATACAGTTATCTTAGTTCATATTCCTCACCTTTTCAAAAATATTTTGAAAATATGCAATCACCATAAAAATATCCATATTAATCTTTGACTAGATTAGACTATTTTTTTTTCATTTGATACATGCAATCTAAAATTAGAATATAGATTTCATGGTCATAGAAATTTTAAAGCGAATATATATAGATAGTAAACACTAAGCTATTAATATCATGGATTATATCATGGTAATGTAGTAATGTACAAAAATGTTTTTCTAATTTATACTTTACCACGTTTCCTTTACAACATCTAATGCGATTGCTAGTCATTAAATTTATATAAATAAATAAGCGTTGAGCGATTAATATAAGGGATTCGCCCGGAGTAATTATGCTATGGATTAGGGCTTATCGTTCGGGATGGCAGCGCGAAAGGGTGTTTAGGGTTAGGGTTAAAGGTGTGAAGCGACGCCACGTGAATATAAAAGGTGTAGGATGGCGAAGGAAATCTCACATATATAAGTGACAGAGGATTTCAGCTTAGTGTTGGATCAAGAACAAATTAGCAAAGATATAATATAGAAGATCATCTCGAGTGAAGAAAAAAATGGATTGTGACAAGGACGAATATCAATGCAGCGTTAGTCTATGCACTGCTTACGATCCGGTGAATATAACTCCAACAACATTCCTGTACGATCGAAACACGGCGGAGACATGGGTTGAGAAGAATCCACGGAATTCAACTATCCCTCAAACGCGCCAGCCTTTCGTCATCGGTGATATAACTCCCAACGTTGCTCTCAGAGCAGAAATGAGACAATATTTCCAAGATCTCATGGGCTCCGAATACACGGGATGGGAAGTCATTCCCGACTACCCTCAACCCCTCACGTTGCCTGACATTACAGAGAGTCTCGCACAAGTTCGCCAATATTTTCCCGAGGTAGAGGCAGAAGTGCGCGAAATGAGACCCGAGACCTGGTCTGATGCATGGAAGCGACTTAATTATCTGCGCCTAAATCTCCAGACGAGCCCTCAGAACCGTCAACACTTCCTCTCGGACGAAGAACCAATCAGGTGTTTCGCTGAAATTATCGTCCTTTCCTATGCTCTCGATGCAAAAAGTGAAGAATCCAACTTATTCCACAGAGAAGTTCTCAGAACAATACGGGCACTCGACTTGACTACACATCCACTACGCAATCATTTAATGCCTCAAAATGTGTCGGAGTGTGATCGGTTTAGAGGATTTTTACTTCGAAATCTCCGATTGTACGACGAAGGTTTACTCCCCATAATCCTAGACCTTCTCGCGCTCGCAGCATACACTATTGTTGACCACGACGAGGTTTACCGTATTTTGGTGTACATTTTGAAGATCCATCCCGCGCCCCTTTCTTCAACAGATCTCAGAAATTTAGCTTGCATTTTGAATGGCTTCTGTAGTGTTTCGAATATTTTAATTAACACTAGCGCAAGTCTTATTGGACTCCGGAAGAAGATACTGCGAGCGTTTCTTCAAATTCTGATATATACATTGGGAAATTTCAAGAACGAGGATGATCGCATAGGCATTGTGGAGGACGCCTATGAAGCTATCAAACTGTCCCTTTTCCGGCTCCGTGAATTGCTCCAGATCGGCCAAGAGTCTCAAGAAGTGTTTCTCGCTTATGCCATTGAAAATAATCTATTGATGCACATCCACGAAATGATCACAATGACAATTGAGCGGCAGAGTGTGCACTGGAATAATCTCCCTGCCGAGCACTGGCTGATTGCACTAGACATCGCAAAAATATTCTTCGAAAACGTGGGTAGCGCCGATTTAATGACGGAAAACAAGTTTCAGCTCTACCAATCGCTCCTCCACGCTCCCATTCCTGGCCAACCTTATTATTCTGATTTCCTAAGATGTTTGGAAGAAATATTGCAAATGTTTCGTGATTTCGTTGACATCCACGAATCTACCGATCAATGAGGAATAAACGAGATGAGTTTAAATTTTACCATAATTAGTTATTACGCGTGGTGTTCTGTAATAGCCCCTTCACAATTTTCATTATTACGCGTGGTGTTCTGTAATAGCCCCTTCACAATTTTCATTATTACGCGTGGTGTTCTGTAATAGCGTGGATTTGGTTTTAATAACGTGACGCAATTTAAAGAACGAAATATTGAAATCAAGGATTTTCAAACCTTTCTTATTTTTCTGATTTCCAATCTTATAATGGATCTAGAATTTGTCAACTTTACGTAACCTTAAATATGGAAGAAAATTATTTTAATATCTATTAACCTTTTTCAACCGTTTATATATATGAAATTGTGCATGTATTAATTTTATAAAATGTATTAAATGGTAATGTTTGAAAATAAGGAAAGGTAGCAGAGATTGTTTTTTTTTATATTTTTTTATATTTTTTAATCCAGAGGAATATAAGAATCCAGCAGTCCGAGTGGCAAGTAATCATCGGCGAATCTATAGGGTTTATTGCTTATCTTTGGGAAGGATTTTAAATTTAAGTATAGGTTTTAGACGGAAGATGTAAAATCTCAAACGAGCCCAAGGCAGCAAGCCAAGTGTTTAAGATATATATTATCTAAAAAGTATTTAAAATGCATCTGACCTATTTTTTTAAATTGATTTTTTATTTTATTTAAATTTTTATGATATTATTGATTGGTACTTATTCAAATTTAATTATTGCTGTGTAAACAGATCATGGATCGCAAATTTTGAACTTTAGATATTTTTTTGGCAAATTTATTTAAAAAGTTACCCATTAATGCCCGAAAAATTAATATTCTTTTTATTTAATAATAAATAATCATTTTATTAATAAGGAAGGTAATAAATTTTTAATAATGAGTAGCCCACAGGCTTTTCACAGTTGTTAAAATTTAAATGATCGGAAATCCATTGGAAGTGTGAAGTTTGTTTTAGACCATAAAGCTATCCATCTTAAGCTTTCGTATTTAATTAACTTCGAGGTGTAATAAACAGTTCATTGTCCTGCATAAATGTGTTCTTGTAAAGTTCTTCACTGTTTCAGTTTTCATGCATTTATGTTGGACGGGCCTTTAGCTTTGATACAACGTGATTTAATAGATAACGGCTTGGACAATTTCATAACCTGCAAATTAATAGATAATAAAATATATTGCAATTTAATAGAGAACAAATATTGCAATTTAATAGATAACAAAATATAGTTCAAATTTATATAATTTGAGTTTCTCATTCAATTTATATATAAATAAATAAATAAATATTGAAATATAGTTATTTATTATGTCGTAAGGTATTTTTCTCTAAGAATAACTCTCGTCCATGTTACTGTGTCTCATTGTGGTCTATTATATCGATTGTTAGATGTTGAAAACGTTTTCAGCGATTGGATCATTGGCGAATAACGTTCTAAGAGGTTGAGAATATTGACCTTGGAGGGGTCCTTGACGTGTGTGTTCATGATGTTTCCGGGCCTTAAGATGATTGTGCCTCCATGACTTTGAGATGGTTAAGCCATTAATGCTTGATTATGAGCGCACGATAAGGCCCCTACAGGATGGTGAACTTTTGTCTAAATCATTTAGTCTGTTCTTATAAGCACTGTGTCTCTCACCTCATTCGAACTTGTGCTTGCCCAAGAAACGCTTTGCAACAGGGTGGTGGGGGTCCTTCACCATGAGGTCAATTTTTTGTCACCCTATGTCAACTGGTCTTCTATTACACCTAGAGTCATAGGGTTGGCAATTTATACTATACATTTACTTCAATTTTGCTTTCGATAATGTGCATGGTTCTTTAAAATTTCTTTTGTGATCTACAGTTACGCATTGTCATTTTCTTATGGAACCAGTAGCTTGTTCAACCACTACCAACCTAGCACCAACAGTGCCAACTTCACACTTGATTGTTCCAAATGCACCTTGAACATGAGAATTTAATTTTGGCAGTAGCACAAGATCTGATGATGGTGAATAGACTGCAGAAACAGATGTTAGAGTCACATAAGAAAAATATTGCAAAGAATTAGCTACAAATTTTCAATAATTTCTATACTATCGTCCAACTGAGCTAGAAAAGAATTGAGATCAGGAAGATTAAGCTTTTGTCCTTTCTCTTCATATTTAATTTTGTTTGAGATTACATTCAGTCATAATATTTTTTGTACCCATAAGAATGTATTTATTATTATCTATTGGTATAACTCTACCTTGAATTAGCAAACAATTACAAAAAATTAGATTTTCCTTCTTTTCTCTTTATATCAGAATTTGTTTCTTTAATATTATAGTTTGCTATAATTTTTTAAGCATAAGTAAAAGCTTCATTCCTTTTATTTCTATGCATATTGTCATGTTGAAAATTTGTGTTACATGGATATAGGTATATAGATATAC
The DNA here is from genome assembly GCA_000404065.3 of Pinus taeda. Taxonomy (NCBI): domain Eukaryota; kingdom Viridiplantae; phylum Streptophyta; class Pinopsida; order Pinales; family Pinaceae; genus Pinus; species Pinus taeda. The sequence continues at coordinate 22,815 of APFE031330378.1, read as the reverse complement.
ATCGTGTAGAAGAGAATTTTTTTGCGTCTATCTATAGAGATATCTCGATGAAACTTTATTATCCTTTTAGATTCACCATCTTCTTCTTTCATAAGATCTCTAATTTTTCTCTATAACTAGTATGAGGAGTGCCTTTGTGAGCTCTAAGCAGAGTCACTTCCAAGAGATTCACTTTTCTTCTTATTGGCATCTCTTTCTCCTTGAGGGATTCCTTTTGTCTCTTTCATTTACTGACTCACCTACTTGTGGTTTTACCTTTTTTATGTTTCAAGTTTATTGTAACTGTTATTCTGGTACAACTTCTCTTTCTATTACGTTCACTTTCGATGGTTCTCTGCCTCGCTTTTGGTCTCATCTCTTTATGTTTCAAGTTTGTTGAATCTCTTCCTTTTTGTATCTCTTTCTTGGCAATATAAAGTGCATTTTTCCTCAATTGTTATAAAATGTGTAAGTAAAAAGTGAGTTTTAATACAGGTTAAAGCTTTCGGTAGAAACAAATGTTCTCAATAGAAGCAAACCAATTGACCATAAGAATCAGCTACTGATTTCCCTTGCACTTTAATACATGTTGAAGCAGTTGTGCATGGGAGCTAAGTCGATAACTGTTGCAAACCACTTGACTTGAAGACATTAGCCATCAAGTTTCATCCAACAGTAGGACGTCATCTTTCTGCCTAGTTTTATGGATTGAAGAAATAAAAATCATAATTTAAAGAAAAAAAATTCCTTTATTTTGGGGACCTTAAGCCAATGAGCAATTCTAAAGGAAGAAATTATTGATAGAAACCACAATGCAATTGTTCCTACCAACACTTATGCATAATCATGCACTAGGAATGTTCCTCTTTTTCGAACATGCCCTCCCTGGCTTGTGCAACCTTGAACATTTTCCATAGCATGCTTCACCATTCGAACAAGAGAGTGAATAAGTTGTGCAAAGAAACCATATTCATTAAGAGTATCCAACGCTATTTTCTTATGCTCCTTGGCAGCAAAAATAAGAAGAGTAGCTCCTTGATCTTTCACTTCTAAGCTATAATGAATCCACTTGTTAAAGCATCAATACAACTTGCCATTTTCACCACCAAATCTCCAAGAAGTACATATTGGTCTTTGACAGTCTCGAAAGAGCCTCAATTTCCTTTTCTTAAACTGGTGGACTTCCAATATCGAAACACTTTTGTAGAAATTCTGATGTAGGTTAACTCGATAATGCAATATAAATCATAGTAGAATTTAGTATAACCTACTTCTACTATCAATTTGCGGAAGCTTAAAGATTGAGTTGAACGATATAAGCATAATAAGAAGAATCAATCGCACAATACACATGAACATACTTTGGGGAAAACCTCAGCTAAAAACCCCACCATCTGTATTATCATACAAGGTGGACATACATAGGAATTATGCAAAGCCATAGCTCTCACAGCTAGCCGGCTCTCAGTACAATCCTCACAGATGCTCACTGGCAATCTTGGCTTCTCACTAGCCTTCCTCTCTGCCCTCCAAGCTCCTATTTCCTTGTGTTGTTCCTTGTCGATGATTCAGCTGTTACCCTGTGAATGATCTCTCACACACTGTCAAAACTGCGCAATCCTCAAGGAATGATGCCTTGACTGCATGCATGAGTTTTCTTTATAAGAGAACACATGCAACTGATAGTACATTGTCCTTGACTTTAATCTCAATTGGGTCTTTCTCAGAATAGACATGCATGAGTTTCTGATGAGGGAATCTTCAGTTAACTGGAGTACACTAGTTGAGTGCATGCATGCATCGACTCACTGTTAACTCTCTATTAGTTACTAAAATAGTTTGGAACTAATGCGACTAGCCTTAACTCAATAAACTGAGTTAACTAATTACAACTCAAATATAACTATCTCCTTAAATTAAGGGATAACTCTTGCATGACTTCAAAAAGACTTCTAACTTGAATTTCTCCAACTAATTAATTCAAAGTGAATTAATTAATTATTTCCAAGTAGTTGTTAAGTCTAAATTCGATTGATATTCACAATTTAATCAAAGGACAAATTAAATTGGAATATTCTTTTTTCCATATTTCAATACTCCCTCCTAACAAGAAAAGGATTATTTGCCACCCTAATCCTATTTTTATGGAACTCGAATTTACACTTTGACAATGCCTTCGTCAAAATGTGAGCATCTTGCTCCTCTGTCGAAATATACTGTAGCAACATGATCCTCTCAACCTGTGAAAAGCCACAGACAAAAAATCTTGCCTTATGCTTCTCAACACTCCCATCAACAACTTTCTTTACCTTGTAAAGCCAACGGGAACTCACAACTGATATGTTCTCGATCTCAGAACCACGTCCGACATAGTGTTACAAAATATGGAGTCATACTCCACCATAGCATCAACCCAAATCGGCTGTTGCATTGCTTCTTCAAAGGAAGATGGCTCGCTCTCAACACATTCCCCAGTAAGGGCCATGTATCCAGTGTACCTCTTAGGTGACCACCTCTCTCTGTGCTAAGAAGATGGTGCTCCCACATTCTCTCTCACATCCTCAAACAATCTGCCAGCTTCTCTTGTGCGCTTCCATCCATCTTTAGAAGACTCTGCTTGAGTGGATGTCTCCCCTCCTTGAGCCTCTACATGTGGCTGCTCCGCATCAGTCTGAGGCTCCTCTTCCTTAGGAACCAACTCTTCCTCCACAACCTGTAGTTGGAGCTCCTTCTTAAGGGAAACTCACATGGCCTTCTATTAATCAAACTTGAGATCTTTGTGAACCGCTGTCCTCCGATTGGTAGGCAAGTACACCTGATAGTTGTGAGGGGTATTAGTGTACCCCACAAGCATCCCCAACTCTGCTATCATCTCAAGCTTCTTTTGTGCATCCTTTGTCCCACGAATATATATTGATGAGCCAAAGATCCTGAAGTGACCCAAATCTAGTCTCTTACCAGAGAAAGCTTCCTCTAGTGTCTTCATCCCAAGTATGCGATGTGGGCTTCTATTCTGCAAATAGACTGTGATGTTGAATGCCTCAGCCCACAAGTGAGGTGGCAGGCCTTGGTCATGCAGCATTGTCAGTGCTACCCCTACAATAGTTTTGTTCTTCCTCTCAGCCACCCCATTTTGTTGTGGATAAGAGGTGCCATCAACTCGCATTTAATTCATTCCATTGCACAAAAGTCCTTAAACTTTTGAGAGACATATTCTCCACCGTTGTCACTTCTCAAGGCCTTGATCTTCTTCCCTTACTCTTTCTCAACCAAAGCTTTGAACTCACAAAACTTTGTGAAAGTTTGGTCCTTCTTCCGCATGAAATAAATCTAGCATTTACGAGAATAGTCATCAATGAAAATCCCATAATACCTTTGCTTCACTGTGGATGTCATCGAGAATGGTCCACACAAATCAGTATGAACTCACTCTAAGATAGCCTCTGCTTGACTATCTCGATCATGAAAGGAAGACTTGGTGCACTTTCCCAAGCTACAACCTTTTCATGTGTCAACTTGCTCAAGTTTAGCTTTGGGAAGTCCTATAGATATTTGTTGCATTATCTTCAAAGACCCATGATGCAAATGGCTTAACCACCTGTGCCACAACTCGCCAATGTCTTGGCTTTGCACCAATTCTACTTTCATACTAAATGTTGCACAATCATCTACCTCTAGTTTATAGAGATTATTCACTTGAATCCCTATCCTATTGGTCTGACCCGTGGCTATTGTTGGGTATACGACCAATAGTCCCACATTGACTAGAAGTGGGGAGGATCATGGGTATATAAGGATGGACAAATATCTCCATTGGTATGAGGCCTTTTGGGGTAAGTCCAAAAGCAATTCCATGAGGGCTTAGGCCCAAAGTGGACAATATCATACCATTG
>APFE031330378.1:0-18923 GCA_000404065.3 Pinus taeda | reverse complement strand
GAAGACAACATCATAGCCTTTTTCCTCCAACATCGCGACCGATACCAAGTTCTTCTTCAGTCCAGGGACATACTTCACATCTTTCAAGGTGATTGGAGCTCCATGCTCCCTCTGAAAAGAAACCATGCCCACTCCTGAAACACTATACCTTTTGTTGTCACCCATCTCTATGCGCATCTTGAGGTCTTTCTCCTCCAAGGCACTGAATAAACTTTTATCATCGGTCATGTGGAATGAGGCTCCACTATCAAGATACCAGACATAAACCATCATTGATGACACCATGCATGCGATGAGGGTAAACTCCATTTTGAACTGAGAGGCTAATGCCTCACTTCCGATCCTTCTAAGGATCCCTTCTTGGACTTATTCAATGGGAAATTAGTCGCATAATGTCGCATCTCGTGACAATTAAAGCATCTCACTTTAGACATGTCACCCTTCATCCCTCTATGAGAAGAATTTGATTTGAAATGGGAAGCCTTCCCCTTCCCTTTCTTGGCCTTACCTGCTAAGGCCAAATTTTATTCATCATCATTCTTGGATGAAGAACCATCTCATGTGCTCCTCCTAATCTCCTCTTGCATAAGAGCGGACCACAGTCATTCCCAATCTGGCAGTTTCTCCCTTACATTCATAGAGTCCTCGTAGCTATTCCAACTCTTTTGAAGGCAAAGGAGAGCAAGGCTCACCATATCATCATCGGCAGTAGTTATTCCCACACTACCAAGCTCATCTCTATAGGTGGTGAGCTTGTTCAGATATGTGGAAATAGTATAGCCCTTCTCCATCTTGATTCTTCGAAGCTTATCCTTGAGTGCCAATTTCCTCTGGTTGCTAGTGTTTTGGTAGAGGTCTTTCAATGTCTTCCACATTGAAAATGGAGTATCCTTCCCATGAAGACTCAAGACAATATGGTCTCCAACTCCCTCAAGGATGATCTGTCTCACCTTCGCAACACACTTCTTCCACTCAACAAACTCTTGTGCATTAGTTGAAGCTAGCTATGGGATTTCTTGATCAATGAATTCCTTCAAGTCATTTTCTTCTAATACAACCTCCATTCTATCTTTCCATGCTATGTAATTCGAGCTACCTTTTGAGGCATACTCGAGTCTCAAGCCATAGAACGCCATTGGCCAACCTTGAAGTATGATATGAATTCGATTTGCACTTGCAACCTAGAACTTCAAACTTCAAATTCTCTTCTCAGTATACTGTTCATAGCTTCGATACCATGTATAAAGTTTGATGTAGGTTAGCCCGATAACGCAATATAAATTAAAGCAGAATACTATAACCTACCTCTACTATCAATTTGCGGAAGCTTAAAGATCTAGCTGAAAAATATAGCCATAAGAAGAAGAATCAATCACATAATACACATGAGAATACTTTAAGGAAAGCCTCAGCTAAAAGCCCCATTATTTGTATTATCATACAAGGTGGAGATACATAGGAATTATACAAAGCATTAGCTCTCATAGCCAACCAGCCCTTAGTACAACCCTCACACATGTTCACAGGCAATCTTGGCTTCTCACCAGCCTTCCTCTCTACCCTCCAAGCTCCTATTTCCTTGCACTGTTCCTTGTGAATGATTCACTTTTTACCCAGTGGATGATCTCCTCTCACACACTGTCGGAACTACACAATCCTCAAGGAATGATGCCTTGACTGCATGCATGAGTTTTCTTTATGAGAAAACACATGCAACTGAGAGTACACTATCCTTGTCGTTAATCTCAACTGGGTGCTTCTTAGAATAGACATGCATTAGCTTCTAACGAGGGAATCTTCAGTTAACTGGAGTACACTAGTTGAGTGCATGCATGCATCAACTGACTGTTAACTCTCTATTAGTTCCTCAAACAATTTGGAACTAATTTAACTTGACTTAACTTAGTAAACTAATTACAACTCAAGTATGACTCAATCTTATCTCTTTAATTTAAGGGATAACTCTTGCATGACTTTAGAAAGACTTATAAATTGAATTTCTCCAACTAATTAATTCAAAATGAATTAATTAATTATTTCCAAGTAGCTATTGAGACTAAATTCGATTTTAATTCACAATTTAATTCAAGGACAAATTAAATTGGAATATTCTTGTTACCATATTTCAATAACTTCACCAAAGATTCCAAGTTGTTAAGAAATTTACCATGGGGGTTTGTAAAGGTAGCATATCTTGGTCTTAGAAGAAAATTTACATATTCTCTTTTTAGAAGTTTCCCTATATCCTCTAGATTCCCTTTCCATACAAAATAATGGAGAGCTTTTAATTCCTCTCTTTAAAGGCCATATTCGTTCAACTTCTTCCACTTATCCAACTTTTGAAAATGCATTTTTCAAGGCACCATACACTAAAACATCTAGCTCCAAACCTTCTTTAACCATATTTTTAAACATCCTCTCTACCTATAGCTTGACCCAATCTTCCAGAGGTGGCAATAACAACAGAAAATAATGAACACTTAGGCAAAAACCCTGCATCCCACATTTTAGTAATAATGTGTTTTGATTCATCTAGAAGTCATGAACTTGCAAGTGTCTAAAAGACAAAGGCATATCTTCATCTTTCAAGCATAACCCCTTGAAATTATATTATTTCAAATAACTTAAAACCCTTGTCATGGACTTTTTCAATCCCATAGGCCTTGATCATGACATAATATTTTATTGTAATATTGTTTTTTCTGCATTTTGGTTATTATATGCCATTGACTTCTGTTGCGAGCAAAAGGGGATTTCTAGGCTTTGGTGTTCTTCATAGTAGAACAAGGTTTTTGTCAGTAGTTTTCATTCAATTCTCCCACGCATCTAGCTTTTGCAAATGCATTTATCAAGGCACCATAAACAAAAAAATTTGGCTCAAGACCTTCCTTAACCATATTGTCAGACATCTTCTCTTCCTGTAACTCGACCCAATCTTCCATAGGTGGCAATAGCAATAAAAAATGATGAACACTTAGGCATAAACCCTACATCCTGCATTTTAGTATTAAAGCATTTTGATTCATCTAGAAGTCCTAAAATTGTAAGTGTCTAAAAGACAAAGGAATATTTGCATCTATTAGGTATAACCCCTTGAACTTCTGTTATTTCAAACAACTTCAGAACCTTGTCATGGACTTTTTCAATCCCATAGGCCTTGAGCATGACATAAAATTTTAATGTAACATCTTTTTTTCTGCATTTTGGTTGTTATGTTCTATTCAATTCTGTTGTGGGCCAACATGGATTTCTACTCTTTAGGGTTCTTCATACTGGAACAAGGTTTTTATCGATGGTTTTTTTCGTGAAGGATTTTTTGCATTCAACTCATATATATTCAATCAAGTGTTTGGGATACTCCTATTTGATAAATTGAATGCAATTTGAGACTTGAGGGGGTTACCTATGCTTATGCTCTTGAGATGACACCTGCTAATGGAGAGAGGTGGTGATAGTGCATCTTTTATGGCATTGACTAGAGAAGTGTGACTTGGCCTCGATTGTATCAATTGCCATGGATTCAACTACAAGTGAAAAAAAAAAATTCTTGGGTTGTAGTAAATGGATTTCTCTTTGTTGTGTTGTAGTCTCATTTTGGCTTTTAATTGGAGAATATGTAAGTCGATCCATCTAGTTTCAGAATAATGGAGTTGTCGGCCACATCAAACCTGTTTTTCTAGTATTTCTTTGGTTATTTCTCCATTTTATGCTGTTTTAATTCTAATACCGTGGTTATGAAATACCTAAAATCTGAAAACCCATTCACATTTAGAACAAATACTAGCATAGACTTGTATATATAAACTCAAGTCTGATATGCACTTGGAGGTTGGAAGGTTGATGTTTCATATATCTAGCTCAGATACCCGATACGTTGGCCATTTCAGTGAGTATTTATATGGGTCGGAGTTAGAGTTCATATTCAATGGATTTGATTTAGATTCAATATGCAGTTACACACAAACACGAAGTTTGATGCATCCCTCCTTTGTACACCCAACAATGATGGGATTTTTTTGGTTAACGAAAAAGTTTTATTGTTATGTCAGAGTGACATGTGTGTTGTTTAATGAACTTACTATAAGCATGGTTAAATCTATCACTCTTAAACTCTTACCAATTCCTTTCGCATACTTATTTGTGTAGTCTTCACTCCACTCTCTTGTTATTTCATACCTTTTAACAAGATCCACTGCGAAGCAGCAAGTCCCTACCTTAGAAAGAAGTCGAAGAGGATCTTTTCTTGCCGACAGTGGCTAAATCAGTTAAGTTCCCAAAGACTACATGGATTGAAAAGCATTGAGAAAAGGTTGGATATTGGAAGGTCTGATTGAGAAGTTGCGTACAAGAGACCAATAATTAGATAGAGGCATATAGAACAGCAAGAACAACCAATAGCTATGGGTCAAAATGAGAGCAGCATAGCCCAATGCAGAATGATAGCTAAAGCAGCATAGTCAAAGTAGAGTCAATAAGCATGTATCACAGCAGCATGGCAATTCCACTTCATCATCTGACATCCTTGCTTCACATTTTGACATACGTGGGTCCCTATTTGAACATACGTGGGTCCCGACTACCCATTTGAACATACGTGGGTTCCCTTGCGGATGGTATTATAGGATCGATAACATTAAATCAATTATAAATCGATGATTACAAAGTTCCTTATATGCGGTTTTTGCATGAATGGCAAGTGTCTTCTGCATTGCAAATGTCAGGCAACACAAATCTAGTGGCTAGTGCTCTCCTCCTTCAGTTAGTTCGAAGCTAAGCAGCACAAAATCTGTGTGTCTTGGATGGTGTAAGACCCAGACCCTTAGCAGAATCGATCTTCAAAATTAAACGCACAACATCTTGTATTATACATTAAGTATTTTGCATTTCACAAGGTTCTTTGAAGTCAAGAAGATGCGAAGTGATTCTTGAAAGAGTGGCTAAATATCATGAGTCTTTTATCGACATCATTTAGAAACAAGAGGCAGAGAATATAAAAGAGTATTAAGAAGGATATGGATCGTTCACTACTAAGCACTGCCCTAATTCAAAGGGAATTGAGAGCCACTGTACACTGAAAGCAAGCCAGAAGAGCTTCATTCTGAACCAGCTAGATCCAGAATAATGCCTAAACTTTGTCATGCATTCAAAAGAGAAATCAGAGCAAAATAGAGTTTGTTGCTGTTAAAGTTTGAGCTACTATAATTTTTAATGGGTGAAGATGGCAAAGATTTTGCAAGAGACACTGAAGAGGCTTTGCAACATGAGTGGGTGGTGTTACACTGTTTTATGGAAGCTTAAACGACGAAGCTGAATGTGAGTTTCTTGTATTTGGTCTGAAATTGTTTTTTTCATTCTCGTTTTAAAGTACGTAGCTAAGGTTTGGTATATCTTTCCATGAAAATTAGCAACATAATAAAGGAGGACTAATGAATAAGAATAATTTCTCAGGTGATACTAGTAAAAATTAAATTAAATTTCTTTTAGAAAAAAACCAAAATGTATCTTTTTGATGCTAGTAAAAATAGATTAAATTTCTCCAAGAAAAAGACCTAAACATATCTTTTGATAAGAGAATACAATTGCATTCACTGAAGTTGAGATCTATGGGAGAGACTGTAAAACTAGGATGTATGGAAGGCACCGTGTGATTTTATGTTTGAATTAAGTCCATTTTCTCGTAGATTTTGTTATTGCGTTCATAGTTAACTTATTTTATTTATATGTTTTTTAAGCAGCTTTTTTCAGACTTCGGAAGAACCAAAGGTTGCAACATTATAATCGACTAGTGGTAGGAAGAAGCAGCTTTCTTCAGACTTCAGAAGAACCGAAGCTAATCCCTACTATAACAAAAGGAAAATAGACAGAAGTAACTTGCCTCTTGCAGGAAAAAGAAAATAGAAAGAAGCTGGAAAGCTAGAAAATGTTGCATGAAGATAGGTATTACTCTTCATGAATCATTAATATTAATGTTTGTCTTGCTCTTATTCTGTCTACTCTTATTTACAATTGAGATGGGGAGATATGTCTCAACTTATAACCTTACCCTTTATATATAAAACACATAAGCATACCTTGATTGTGATAACTCAATGCCTCTAGTAAGAAAAGAAAAGAATGCCTCTACAACAAAAAGCCCCAACAAAGATAGGGGAGCTGAAGCCTGCAATAGAAAATCAACTTCCAACGCCAACAAAGATAGCGGAGCTGAAGCCCGCAACAGAAAATCAACTTATCTTTGAAGCTTGCATCAGAAGATCAACTTCCAGGCATGGTAGATGTAGCAAAAGGAAAATAGATAGAAAATCAACTTCCACTTCCAGGCATGGCGGAAGAGGCCAGCTATCAACTTCCAGCATGTGCGAAGCAATCTTGTTACTGAATTGTCAAACTTGCCCTTCATGCATCACCGGTCTTGTTGTCGAATTGTCAAACCTGGCAGCGCAAAAGCTAGTAGCTGTTGCACCACATGGCAAGTTCAATGCACAAGAGCAACTAGAATATGGGAACTTGCTTACCGCTATAGCATTTAATATCTGTTAAACTATGAAACTATTGCTGGCATTAGTTTCCATTATATTTTCATTGTTACAATTTTTCAAAATAAATACACATAACATATGATTTTTGCCTCTCCACCTCGAGAAGAGGCCAAATAAGATGGAAAAACTATATGCCTCTAGAAACTTTGGTTTATTAAAATAGTAAAACTATATGCCTCTGAAAACTTCGGTTTATAAGTGGTAGCCACTAATAACAAACAGGTAAATTAATGTAATAACAACGCAAACCGATTACTATAGTCCTTGGCCATTGCCAGATGGCAGGGACTAATAAGACTAATATGGATCTTTTTTATGCACAAAATTGTTCCAAGGGATCAAAGCTCTTGGGCATAAATTTTGCACTCACACTAAGATTTAGTTTTTATAAAGTGAATAATAAGAGGAGATTTGTTTATATCTATATTTTGTTTGGTTATTGAGTTGTCCAATAAAATGTATTAATTTGGAAATTATAAATATAGGAATTGATAATCACATAAATCTATATTTTGTCTATATGCTAACCTATGCAGTGGATATGGATTTGTTTTATTCTAAAATAAATGAATATAGAAGCATTGTGCCTCAAGTTAATGTCATTATGTAAGACTATGCAAAGAATTAAAAATCCTTGGTATGGCACGATTATGATAGCATTGAAAATTGATTTACTGAAACTATTCTCTTGCTGATATTTTTTTCCCTATGGTTTATTGTGTATCATTTTCTCCTATAAAGAACTGTCAAAAATCTTATTTGGATTTGGAGAAGTGACTGGAAAATGTGGTATCTTTCCCATAACACCTTTTCAACTTCTAACTAATAACCTTGTTCCCCATACGGATCAAGTTTGGTAACATAATATTCAGACCTCATTCCTCCAAAATGGGAATATAATATATATATATATATATATATTATATATATATATAAAAAATTATCTGATAACTTTCAACTTCTAACTAAAACCTTGTTCCCATATGGATCAATCTTGGTAGCATAAACATAACCTCATACCTCATTCTCCAAAATGGTATATAAATATATATATAATATATATAAAAAGATAATTGTAAAAATAATTTTAAAATTTGATTATTATTATTATTAAAAATAATATTTAAAATAATAATCTAAGAACAAATCCCTTCAACCAAAAAAATTAAGGACAAAATCAACACTAAAATAAATAAATAAATAAATAATTTATTATTTATTTATTTGTGAGAATTTGTCCTTAATTTTGATTTGTGGCAAAGATTTGTTCTTTAGATTATTTATTTAAATATTAATTCATTATGAAAATAAAATGAATATTTTTTAATACAATATATTATTATTATTATTATTATATTAAAATGATTAAAATAGAATATTTTATTAAAAAAAATTATTAATTATTTATAAATATTAAATTTAAAATTTATTTAATAATAAATTCAATTTCATTGATTTTGGTCTAGGTATTTTGTTAGAGGAAGTAATTTATGTGGAAAAATAAATAGTTTGAGAGTAACCAATATTTAGATCACATAACATATCACATCTTCATCTTCTTGGATATGCTAAGTTGAAATATAGTTATTTACCTATGTTTCTTTATTTTTATTTCTTTTGTAAGCTTGGTAGGACTACATCTTCATCATATCCAATATATCACCCCAATTGAGGGTGGGGAATTGAACCGATGACTTAACAATAAAGGAGTACCTTAATAGAGCACCTAATCACCATCTATCCAAAACTGAGTGGACGTATATTTGTTTTTTTTAAATATGGTTTTGATAATTTTAATTTAATTGTTAATTATTAGGTTCATTTTAATTAAATTGATTAATTAAAAAAATAAGTTATATGAACATGTTCTATATAAATATTATTTATGATATTTTGGGCATGTGGTGTTAGTAAGCTATGTTGTTAGCCCATGTTATCATAATAAAACTTATTTACAATTTAAAAATATTCATTGAAAAGTGGAATCGTGTATATTTTCTCAAATGTTTATATGTTTAATACATACACTAATTTTTTTCCATATACTTAATAATAACACATAAAGATTTAAAATAAAATTATAATTCAATTTCCCAAATAGGTGCTAGAGAAAATTAGCACAATCAATAATATATTCTAATGAATTGAATGAGGGAAATTACATACATAATTATACAATTAATAGTCTCAAGATAGGAATTCTATCTTGGACGTACACTAGTGTGGTTGAGAGATTCTCTCAACCACACACTAAACTAGGAGAAACTAAATTCCTATTATGTAGGAACAAACTCCACAAATGGAGAATTACAACCATAGACAAGTAGGAATTAATTATTTCCAACTCCCCCCCTTAATGACTACTTGTCATGATAGTCAAATCCACCACCATCAGGCGAATTGCATGTACAAAACCTCCAAAAACACAATCTTCTGCCCTCGGATAGATCCACAACTTCTCTGATCTTGCGGATCCTTTTGAAGGTGAATTGGCACGATCGTGAACGTAAAACCCGCGCCCATTGGCGCGATTAATGGCCTAACAGACGCGCCAGGTGGCCTTCCTGGCGTTGCTGTCAGCGCGAAAAACGCCAATCCCCTTCTACTTAGAAAAAATCATCTGAGTCCGAGCCAGGTGTTACTGCAGTCCACCTACTCCTACGAGCACAAAGCTCCTGTGTACACATAGCCACAAAGGCAATCTGCCACCACTGGGCAAGTCCGATTTACCACCATCGGGCAAATTCGCCAACTTCAATATGCCACTACCGGGCAAAACACCGATCTGCTTCCACCGAGCAGATCACAGAGCTCTGATTCGCCACCACCCAGCAAGTCCGATCACGGAACCCCAATTCGCCACCACCGGGCAAATTAAATCTGTTGCCACCGAGCAGAAATCTCCACGTCCCACCACTGGGCAACTCCTGTAGCCACTAAGGCTCTATAGATGGTTTCTGGCTCACCACCAACCATCACATTACAGTGACAAAAGATGATTTTAGGCTGACCATAAACCATTACAAAGTGGTTTTAAGATCACCACGAACTTTCAAATGCCTTTACAAGGCTTACATTGCATACTTCAACGTTTGGAGTTTCTGGGTACATACAATGATTATTACAATATACTAGGGAGTCTATTCCACAAAGCACACTAACTCAAACAAATCTACTTTGTTGTCCACCATAAATGTTGTCGCTGCTTCATTACCTCATCTTTTCCTACATCGTGGGCATCCTTATCTGTTCAAAAAACTTCTTGAAACTCCATGTTTATCCTGTCATTTGTTAGAGTCATGAATTCTAATGAAACAACTTTACCTACATTGAGTTAGCTAGGCTCAATAAGGCTCAATAATATTTAAACATGGTTTCAAGAAAATACAACATAAAGATTTAAATCCAAAATATGTCTATAGGAAGGAGATGGTTTCTGGAGTTGTCAACGATGAGATTTTGCCATAAATGTCTGGTCTACGATGCTCAGAAATCGGCATGCACACCAACTGTCTGCAGGTTGCCTGCCTCCTTGTGGATACAGAATGCTACTGTCCACGATCACAGCTAGCCTCCCAAACAATGCCAAACACAAAACCCAACACTCTTCGAGAAAAGATTGGGCCCTCAAGTACCTGTCGTTGGTAGCTCACGATCGAAATTCGTGAAAAGAGTTCCGAGTTTACAGTACACCCCCATTTACATGACCCGGATGGGGAGATTCCAGTGGTTCCAGGACAACTTACCATTATTCAAAGACCTCCACTCGGATTTAATCTCGGTTCAATTCTCGGCCAAAGTCGAGGCCTTTTTCAAGCCTTGCGAGCTCCGCTTCTACCACATTTGGATATCACAGATCGAGTCCTTCACCTATCAGGAGCGGCTATCCATAGAGAGCGTCTTCAAGTGGAATCCATCGTGTTGCCTCCTCATCATCTCCCGCACGATGGACTCCAAGGCGGGGGAGCAGATTCTTCTGCCATTCACAAACCAAGGATTTCGTGTTATGGCAGTCGCGCCTGATCTTCGCTACCTCTTCGAGAATACCTCGGCGGAAGAATGGCTGAGAAAGATTGTAAGCGGTGATAAGGATCCTGGGGCAGTCCCATTCACCCATAATTTGTCCAACATCCTCCGCCTCGCCGTTCTTTACAAGTATAGAGGCATCTACATCGACACGGACGTGATACTTCTCAGAAGCTTTTCGAGCCTAAAAAACACCATCGGAGCGCAGATCGCAGATCCTCAAACCAGTCGGTGCTCACACCTTCTCACTAGATGGATGAGAACCTCACACTGCATCGAGGATGGCAATCTCCTCCATGTCTCCTGCGGTCTCAATGGCAGTTTCTTTTCCACCACTCCTGATCTCTTCACAACCAGCAAACAAAGAGCAGAATTCGGCCTCCGGGCAAGTCAAGAATCCTCGGCCTCCTCCTTGCGGCTTTCTTTGAGACGACAACCTCCTCTTGGACTGCAAAGCACCAAAGCTAACCAAACGATAGCACACCACAGAGGAAAAAATACGCAGCCGCCGATGGACCTTTGATGGCAACAGGGTCAATCTTACTGCGCCACACACCCATGTGGTCTTTCTCCAAGCGACCTTCCACACAGGCTATTCCATGACCACCATGAACACACAACCCTTTTTTTTGTTTCCACGATTGGCACCCTGACCCACCAGGGAGTCACAAAGGTCTTCGCGATACAATGGCCCTAACACACACAAAACTGCACACACAAAATCGCATACACAGTAAACAACAAATTCTTTATTTCCTAAGCCCAGGAGGGGCCAGGCCCTCACAGGCTCTGATACCAAGATAAAATTAGCACAATCAATAATATATTCTAATGAATTGAATAAGGGAAATTACATACATATTTATATAATTAATAGTCTCAAGATAGGAATTCTATCTTGGACGTACACTAGTGTGGTTGAGAGATTCTCTCAACCACACACTAAACTAGGAGAAACTAAATTCCTATTATGTAGGAACAAACTCCACAAATGGAGAATTACAACCATAGACAAGTAGGAATTAATTATTTCCAACTGTGGTTGACTTGAAAATTAGTGGGAGTGTGCTATGGCCTTCCCACCAAACCACATGTTATTGGGATGTGGTAGCACACCCCCATAAAAGATTGATTGATTGCATGGAGAAGGATCTAAACCAAATTCCTTCTCGGATATTCTCATCATGTTGTTTCATTAATATTTCTTTCAATTGTTTCTATGCAATGAGGCATGTTTCAATTTTTGGTTCAATGAAATTGTTTTTCATCAATCCATGGGTGGTCTTCACTATAGATTCAAACCTCAACGAAGCCACTTGGGGAAGAAACCTCCTCACCTTGCTCAGGCTAAGAGCTTTCTATGTATTCTGCAGTTGTGGCTGAAGGTTATTCCTCTCCCATAACTATATGGGTTACTATATTGGGCCTATGCTTACTCTTCCAAATCCTTTGAGTTATTAATAAAAAAATGGGATCATAGTTTTTGTTTCCCTCACACACAAATTATCTATGTATTTTCTAGACCTTGTGTGTTCTACTAGCTTTTCAGTTGGGTTCATGAAGGAAACATTCAAGTGAGTGTCATCAGATGTTTCAAGTATTCCCTAGCTTTTGGCTCATGAAAATTGACCATAATTGGTCATTCAAGTTTTCATTCATTTGCAATGGAAATTTTCTTTAATGATCATTATTTTAATTTTAGTTTGGTCATCTATTTCTTGATAGGGTGAGAGGATCATGCTCACTTCTAAGACAAGGTCATTAACAATTTTAGTGTGAGATGCCTTAATCGTCTCTTATGAAAGATACCATTTTGAGTGGCTACTCTTCTCAAAGGTCTAATTATTCTTCGGAAATTTTCTCCTTTCTCGTGAGATTCTTAGTCCAAAATCGTGCCTGAATTCTTCCAAAGGAGGACATCATGCCACATCATGCCCTCCTTCACCATGATTCAACATATTATTAAGAAAAAGGGCACAATCAAGCCGAATTGAGGGTTGAGAGTTCAACAACTTGATCGAGAAAACTCACTCTACAACTAATGCAAGAATAATCAACCTAGGTTTAAAGGGAGCTACCAATCAAGCGTCACACCTTTATGGAAATTGAAGTGCTAGTAAAGGTTATTGATTGGGTTCTAGATATAGGACATACCCAAGGCAGATATAATCATTACATGTACACTATGGATATTTTCTAGCGCCTCAAATTCCTATTTGGTAGGTTGTTCATACATGGAAATGAAAGTATTACATTCTTCTCTCTTTGGATTAACTGTACCAAGGGGCTTGAAGGCTATGCCATATACGGAAACACATAGGCATCACTCTTACACATGGTTGCTCACATAACAACAAAAAAGATTACATCCAAGTAGAATCCGCTATTAGAAAATTATTTTTAATTGTGTTTTGATTTCTTGTCTTTATTGTTGTGTTCTAGTTTTATAATCCTTAATTTAAAATAGGTCCAAGAGGCCCAACAACTTGTATTCGAATTTTGGTTATAAAAGAGAAAGTCAAGCTTTCCTCATATCACACTATAAAAATTAAAATGTAATCTTAGTAAAAAAAAATTACTTCAAAAAAAAGTTTATAATTTAGTTAATCTTTTATATTTTTTAATCTTTGTAATATGACATGTATCATAAAAGAAGTGCTTTGATATTTTGATGTCTCCATTTTCAACAACTATCTAATTGTATAATTGTACTATCGTGTATATAAATAATTAAATAATCACAAAAATAATACAAAAATAATTACAAATATTTTTTTAACCCAATGAAATTTATACATTATTTCCTAATTATTAAGTATTAAAAATATTTATAGGCAATATTTCTATATTTACCTAATGTATAAATATAATTTAATAGTGTAATAATTAAGAAAATAATTTATAAATTTTATTAGATTAAAAAAATTAATTTAAATTTCTAAAATTATTTATAATTAATCTCTTAATTATTTAATCAATAAATTTTTATATAGATATATATGATAAATATGGAGAGACATCAAAATATTAAAGCGCTTATGGCTGATAAGTATGGAGAGATATCAAAATACTAGAACACTTATTTCATAAGTAAGATTGGTTTTTTAGGGGGGCGGGAAATAGAGAGGGAGGAAGCCATGTGTGACTCAGCAATGGCAAGTGGCATCGATTAGGGATTGATTTATTTCCCACTTGATGGGAAACTGGGGTTGGACAGAAGATAAATAGAAATTAAGTTTTCTCCAATTTGATCCAATGTGTCAGTCGGCTACTGTGAACTCTAAAAAAATTAACAAATTCTAGTTTTTTTAATTTTTTAATTTTTTTTTAATAAATATTTTATATTGCCTCTATTGAGAAAGATATAATTTTAATTCTTGGAAATGAGGTCATGTCGCTCACTAAGAATACTGGACCTGAGATAAAATTTCAATCTCTTCAAAAATGGAAAAGACACAAAATGACCCTATTTTATGACCAAAATACTAATAAAGTTGTTGACCTGAGATAAAATTTCAATCTCTTCAAAAATGGAAAAGACACAAAAATGGCCCTATTTTATGACCAAAATACTAATAAAGTTGTTGTCGGCGATATAAAAGTAAAGACGAAATGTGAAAGAAAATTAGTGGATCTAAAATCCTCTAACTTAATAATTAAATTTATTTATATAATAAAATTTATAAATTTTCATTATCTTCGAACCTTGTCAGTAAAAGGGATTAAAATTATTTAATTTATCATGAAATCCAATTGTGATTATAAGAGTAAACGCAGTTTTAAAGCAGGCATAATCAAATGATATTGAAACAATCATGATGAAAATTAACAAATAGCGAAAGATATTAAAACAAATTTTTTTCGGGATATACATGTGTTTAATACGACAGCGGAATGTGAAACCATTATATTTATGGGAATAATTGATAAAAATATATTTGGGAGTGTAGTGAATTATTTTAATTTTTTAATATAAATATTTTAATAATAAATTAAAATTAAAAATAAGTAATTATATTGAAGGTTGAGAATTTAATAATTTGATTTAGAGAATTCGCTTTAGAATTAATGCAAGAAGAATCAATTTAGGTTTAAAAGAAGTTATCTAATCAGGGTTACATTATTATAGATATTGAAGTGTTAATAAAAGTTATTGATTGGGTTTTAGATATAGGATATACTCAAGGGAGGTATAATTAATACATGTACATTATGGATATTTGTTAGTATTTCATAATTAATACATGTACATTATGGATATTTGTTAGTATTTCAAATTCCTTTTCGATAGATTGTTGATAGATAAAAATGAAAGTATCATATTATTCTCTTTTTTGATGAATTGCAACAAGAATAGGTAATAATGGATGGAAGACTTTGCCATATAGAGAAACACATAGACATCCCTCTTACAATTGGTTTTCTCATAGAAACAAAAAATATTCCATCCAAATAGAATCCACTATTAGAAAATTATTTGTAATTGTGTTTTAATTTCTTACTGTTTTGTCCTAGTTCTATAATCCTCAATTTAAAATAGGTGAAAGATTAAAATAACTTTTATTAGCAGTTTGGTTACAAAAGATAAGGTCTACATGTTTGAAGAGACTAAAATTTTGTCTTTGATAGAGCCTTCCTAGAGAATGAGAGGATCACACTATAAGAATTATAATGTAATCCTCTATTCAAAAACAATAAAAACTTTTATTTCATGAAAAAATTATAATTTTTTTTTTTTTTTTTTCAATCTTTGCAAAATGAGACTGTATCATAAAAATAAGTGTTTTGAATATTTGATGCCTTTTACTTTTTAACAACCATTTTGTGTGTATAAATATAATTTTAATAATTAAATAATTATAAAAATAATAATAAATTTCAATTTATTAAAAAAATTAATTTATAATTATTCTATATATATAAACTAAATAATGATTAATAAATAAAAAATAAAAAAAGATATCAAAATATTTATTTTTTTTATGATACATCTTATACGACGAAACAAAAAAAAAAACTAAATTATAAAAAAAAATATAAATAAAAAAATTGTAGCACCTCTCTCAAGAGTTTTAATTCTGGACGAATGGTCATGCTCAATCAATAAAAAGACCTGACCTGAAATAAAATTTTAATCTCTTCAAAACTACAAAAGACACAAAATTGCCCCTATCTTATATAACCAAAATACTCATACAAGTCGTTTGGCCTCTTGGACCTATCTTAAACCGAGGATTACAAAACTAAAACATAAAAGTAAAGACGAAATTTGAAACGAATTAGTGGATCTAAAATCCTCTAACTTATAAATGAAATTTTTAATCTTTTAATACCTTCGAACCTTGCCTATAAAAGGAGATTAAAATTATTTAATTTGTCATGAAATCCTTTTTAAAACATGCATAATCAAATTTATCATGAAATTCTTTTTAAAACTTGCATAATCAAATGATATTAACACCATAATGATGAAAATAACAAATCCTGAAAGATATTAAAAAAAAATTATTTCGGGACATATCTCCATTTAATGATGATGATGATGGTTAATGTCCATTGAGACCAAACATTGGTCTATTTTACTTAAAGAAGCAAATTATGCTCAAAAAGCTTGGAGAGAAGCTTCCCAAGCTCACCATAATTTTGATATTGTAAAAGGATATTGTAAAAGGTTAGGAAGGTCAGTGTTGCAACAAAGATTGTGAAACTGAGATCTAATGTGGTTGTACACGGGGCACTCTAAGAGGAAGTGGTTTTCATCCTCGATGTTTCTATTCTCACATATATGGTAGATCCTTTCCATCCATGTTGTTTTAGGAACTTTCCAACGACTTGTTTCACTATGGAGCTCATGAGAATTCGTTCTAATCTTTGCTATATTAATTTTCTTCTTTGAGCTAGTTAAAATAGAGAGATACTTTTGATCTTCTAGGGTGGGGTTGATGACCTTCTTATAATAACTTAATGTTCTTTTAGCCACTAAATCTTTCTCACACCACATTTTTCTTTGAACTTAGAAGTAACAATATCTTTAATGTTATTTATGTTTTGAAATGCATCATAAATAACATGTTTACTTGTTACTTTCTTGTGATTTCATAGTTATGAAGGACATGGAAATGCAAAGCCTTATATTTATGGGAAATATATAAATATTTTAATAATAAATTAAAACTAAAATTAAATAATTATATTGAGGAGTGAGAGTTTAATAATTTTATTTAAAGGATTTATTTCATGATTAATGGAAGATTTAATGAGAGTTATTTAATAAGTATCATATCTTTATAGATATTGAAGTGTTAGTAAAAGTTATTGATTGGGTTCTAGATATAGTACATACCCAAAGGAGGTATAAACAATACATGTACACTATGGATATTTGTTAGCACTTGAAATTTCTCTTTGGTAGATTGTTGATAGATAGAATCAAAATATGATTTTTTTTGGATCAACTGCAACAAGGATTGGTAGTTATGCAATATAGAAAAACACATAGGCATCCCTCTTACACATGGTTACTTGTGTGACAACAATAAACATTCCATAAATAAAATCCACTATAAAAAAAATATTTTGAATTGTGTTTTAATTTCTAATTTTATAATCCCGAATTTAAAATTATTAGTAGAAATTGTTTTTTTTTTAATATTGCTTTTTATTAATTAATCCAGAAGAATCTAGGAATCGAGCAGTCGGAGTAGCAAGTAATTATTAGTGAAACTATAGGATGTATTGCTTATCTTTCTTTATGTATACCAGAATTACCATATTCGCTTGAATCGGGGCCAAAAATATTTCAATAAACTTCGATATGGTTCGGGGTTTTGTTGGTTAACATAATATATATGAAGGAAATTTCGTAGTTCATAGTTTAGGTATATGGATTGTTGATTAGCTGGCATCGGTAAGGGCATTACGTGAATAGACTCAAATAGATAACTGCGAGATGGAGTGAATACAGAAGAAAAGGAATAAATGAAAATTCCTTTTTAGGAAACCTGTGAGATATTTAAATTTTATGGGTTAGAATCCTAGATTAAGTACATTAGGTGGGTGGGTGGAGATATCTGCAATAACAGTTTGCTATCTTACCGAGGACGAAATGCATATTATCATTAATTCCACTTTTAAAAAGGCAACTCATAAGGCAGAGTTACTAGCCTTGATGCTAAGATTCAATCTTATTTTCTTTTTCATCCATTTTTTCTCCTTAGGATAACCCAAGCTCTTAAGCATAATCCTTTCCCAGATGACCCAAACTGGTAAGGGATAATACTATGTGCACGGTGAAGAACACGGTGAAGAAATATGGAAGTAAATGAGAAATTGGAAATTTTTATATTATCATTTTATTTTTACTAATAAGTTTGAAAAAGCAAAAAAAAAAAAAAAAGGGAAGTAAGTAAAAAACCCAAAAAAAACGATAAAGAATTATTTGTGAAAATTAATTTTATAAAAAAAAATGATTGATTTTTTTTTATTTAAAAACATTAATAAAATAAATATATTAATTTTCCAATGTGCATCACTTAAATTTTGAAAATTGGAAGGATTTTAAATTTAAGTTTTGAAAATAAAATAGGTTAAGGTTTTTGAGGGAAGAAGGTGAATGTAAATTTTTCGAAATAAGAATAATTTTAGAATATGTTTTTTAATTTAGATTAGAATTATTTAAAATTTAAAATAAATAAAAGAGAAATTCAGTCTAAAGCACCAGCTAAACTGTTTAAGAATATATGTTACTAAAAAGTATTTAAGATGTATATGATTATTTTTTAATAATTTTTTTATTCAAACTTTTAATAGTTATATATGAATTCGGATTCAAATTTGAATTGATAATTATGGTGGTAAACCCATTACACAAAAAAATTAACATTTAAGGTATATGAATTTTCACAAGTTTACATTAAAAAAATTACCCATGCTCAACAAAAATTTAATATTCTTTTTATTCAATAAATAAATAATCATTTTATTAATAATGAAGGCAATAAATTTTTAATAATGATTAGCCCACAGACTCTCCAGAGTTGTTAAAATTTAAATAATCGGAAATCCATTGGAAGTGTGAAGTTTGTTTTACACCATAAAGCTATCAATCTTAAGATTTCGTATTTAATTAACTTCCGGGGGTAATAAACAGTTCAATGTCGTGCATAAATATGTTCTTCACTATTTGAGTTTTCATGCATTCTAGTCGGAAGGGCCTTTAGCTTGAACGAGATCATAAGATACAATGCGATTTAATAGATAACGGCTTGGACAATTTCACAAGTTGCAATTTAATAGATAACAAATATTTCAGTTTAATAGATAACAAAATATAGTTCAAATTTATATAATTTGAGTTTC